>JAJPUD010012679.1:34859-48118 GCA_023553655.1 Myrmecobius fasciatus | reverse complement strand
TGCAACAGTTTGTATTTGCCCTGGGGCAGTTTGCCGAGTTGACTTCCAGTCTGAGGCTGGTCGGGCTAGATTCGCACGAGGACCACATTTTCAGCTGCTCTCAATCCACCCTTTACCAAAGGCCGATCTGCCAAAGCACCTGCCTGCAAGCAGAGCAAAGTGGCCCAGGCATCTCCCAGGGGCTTCCTGGGTGCCTAAAATCTGCCCCTCTATTGCAGCCCTGACTTCTGCCCTGGCTGGAGTCTTATCGGGACCAGTGGCCGATTTCCCCTGAGGCTAACCTTTTCCAGAGTTATTTCAAGGTAGATTTTTGATAGAAGTGCATTGTAGTCCAAATGTTTGGCGGAGCCCTCACTCCAAAACCAGTTGGAAGGCTCATTTTGTCTGGGTCTGAGGGAAAGTCTCAGGAGTTCACAGAGAATGGTGTCTGCAGTTTGCCATCTTGGCTCCGCCCCCCTAAAGTGATTTTCTTAAAGCTTAGATTCAACCACATTATCTCCTTATTGAACAAACTCCAATGACTCCCTATCACCTCCAATGTCAAATATAAAATCCTGTGTTTGATGTAAAAACTCTTCATAACTTGGCCCCACCAACTACCTTTCCAGTCTTCTTATATCTTACAACCATCCACATGATCTTTGATCCTGACACTGGCATCTTTGTTATTGCATAAATAAGGCACTGCATCTGCCACCTCTGGACATTTTCATTTGGTTGTTTCCCATTCCTGGAATGCTCTTTCTTCAGATTTCTTGTCTCCTGACTTATTTCAAGTTCCAAATAAAATTTAATGTCATATAGGAAGCTTTTATTAATCCCTCTTAAATCTAGTTTCTTCCCTCTGTTATTATTTTCTATTGTCTTGTATATAAGATGTTTGTAAATATTTGTTAGTATATTGTCTCCATTAGTTTGTGAGCTTCTTCAGGACAAGGACTGTCTTTTATATCTTTTTATATCCATAACACCTAGTAACATAGTGCCTGGTGTGTAGTAGACCAGGTAGGGATAAATACTTATTGGCAGATTAAAGCCCACATGCACCCATCAAAATCTTTAACTTGTAAAAAGCAAACAAAAAATCCTCAATAAACCATCATTTAGAGTTTTTTTAAAAATTAACCCACATTGATGATGCTCAGCATTTCTTTGACCTCATGTGCTAAACATTACCATACTATAATAAAGCCAGTTATAGACATTCTTCTATCTTTTATTTATTTATTTATTTATTTATTTATTATTTTGGTTTCCCAATTTTTCTTTTACAACCATTAGCCCAAGTTCATACTTACTTTGTGTCCTGTTTCACTATCAATGATTTTTGGGTGTTATTCCCAGAAGCATTCAGATTTTAATATAGAGCTTTATAAGATTAGAGGGGATAGTTAGGAGGTACATTGGACAGATACAGGAAGTCAAGAAGGTCAGAATTCAAGTCAGACCTCAGACATTTACTAGCTAGGTGACCCTGGGAAAGTCACTTAGACCTATCTGCCTCAGTTTTTCTCATCTGTAAAATGAGCTGAAGAAGAAAATGGCAAGCCTCTCCAGTCTCTTTTTCATGAAAGCCCCAAATGAGGTCACAATGAGTCAGATATGACTGAAAAATGATTGAACAACAATGATAATGGAGCAGAAATAGGAATAATTAATTAGTAGGAGTTTCAGAAAAATTAGGGTTGAGATCAGAAAAAAAAACAAATAACTTCCTAACAATTAAAGTTCCCAAAGAGCAAGGAGTTGCCTCAAGAACTTCATGGATTTCATTTCATTGGAAGTCTTCAAACAGTGACTGGACTGGCTATTTACCAAGGATGTTATAGTGGGCATTCTTTTTCTGGTATGGATTATGCTTTTTGGCCACAGGTCCTGCTCAGTTCTGAAATTGTCTATCTTGATTCTAATTCCATGAAAAAAAGTTAGCATTGGGGCTAACTAGAAAGAGAGTATTCAGCATTAGCTTCATAGATGTCACATTGAGTAGGCAAAGGAGGGCTCATTGAAAAAAAAAAGGTCTTAATTGAAAGTTTGACGGGTTAGTCTGTGTTTGAAAGGCAGTCAGGAATCATTAAAGATTCTCAAAGGAGAGTAATATAAGAAGGCAAATCTAGAAGTGGTAATCAAGATAAATAAGGAAGGAGGAACAAGACTCAGGGCAAATAGTTCAGAACTAATGAGATTGTGAATGTTCTTAGCATCTTATTATACTATATTTTTTCAGATTGGCAGAGGAATTTAACATGAGGTGGGGATTTCTTGTACCACATCTAAATGCATTTAATTACTAAAATACCAAAATACACTTTATTTATTCCCTATAATAGATATGGAGGTCAATACCTTAGTGATAAGGGTCAGGCTTTTCATTTGGATCTGCAAGGAATACCTCACATAACTAGTTCAGACTTCTCTAAGTAGCTCCAAATGATTTGAGTACATAAGCTACCAGGACTGGAAATATCTGGTTTGGGATTTCTGTTTGGTCACTTGTGTTCAGGGAAAGAAACATAAAGTAGAAATATCCCCAAATCTTAAGATTCAGTCTCAATTTCACTGAGATTAGCGTATCTTCTCATAGTCTTTTATGAATGGCTTTAATAACTATCTAAAAGGAGGGGAAGGAGCCCCCTTTTCTTCATAGGAAGTCCAAGGGAGAATTCATCTTAACTACATACTAAGAAGAGAGTGATAAAGGAAATTGTCTTGTTCTTTGTTTTAGTTATTTATTTTAGAATAGTTTCAGTGGCATTACAAGGTGATACATTGACTTGTATTTCCTTCCTTCCAGATTCCAACATTTTCTATCAAAATTCAGTGACTGGGGGCAGCTAGATGGCCCAGTGGATAGAGCACCAGCCTTGAAGTCTGGAAGACCTAAGTTCAAATCTGGTATCAGACACTTAACACTTTCTAGCTGTGTGACTCTTGGCAAGTCACTTAACCCGAATTGCCTCAGCAAAAAAAAAAAAAAAAATCAGTGACCAAAGCTCAAGGTAGTTGTTGATAGCTCAGCATGCAATAGATGATTTTGACATCTTTCATGTCTGACCAAGTTCTATATACTCCATGGAGCTTACTTCAGCTACCTTCTTAGTCCTTGGAACAAATTGTCTTCATCTTACCATTTTACCAGGGGAAGTCTTCATATGCTGGAGTATACACCCTCCTAATTCACTATAGGTTTGAGGCCGGTTGGTTATTCTCAACCTGATTTAGCCCAACTGCCAAGATAGTTTTACTGTGGTATGGACATTGAACATGCTTCCTGGAGCCTTCTTCATGAACAAATCTTGTTATTCAGAGGTCAATCATTTTTATTGTTTGGACACATCTTCCATAATAGGCAAAGCATATGGAGATAAATCAAAACCCTTTGATTTTATATGTCTTTTATCACAGGATCCAAGAAAATGAATGTAAAATAAAAAATATGCTATTCCTGAGTAGTATAGAAGAGAAATGTGGCCCTTGATAAAAGTCAGGACAAGTGGAATGGTCCAGGCACTAAAAGTAGTATATATAGCACCAAAAGATGCCCCAACTGAGGCATGTTTTCCCAAAGGTATAGTCAATGAAAAAGAAGTAAAGTTGAGCTTCACGTATGAAGTAGATAACAAAACATTGTTTTTAGGGACAAAACACCAACAACTAAAGCACTAGAAAAGCCCTCGTGGAGGAGGTAACATTTGAGCTGATCTTTGAAGGAATCTAGAGATGCTAATAGGCAGAGGTAAGGAAGAAGCACATTCTAAGCCCAGGGGAGAGTCAGGATAGATAAAAAAAAAAGCAAGAAATGGAGTGGCATTTCCTGGGAGCTACAAGAAATTCAGTTTGACCAGAACAGAAAACATGTGAGAAGTAACATGAATTCAAATTGTACAGATAAATTTATTTTGATGTGTAGTAATTACCCCATTTCCTCAGTTTATTATGTCTTTTTTAAAATACCATTTTTATAAAAATAGATTATCAGAGATTAATTTTATCAAATTTGTCATTTATTTTATTGGATTGATTAGTTCACTCATATTTAAAATTATGAACTAGATGTTTTCCTTCATTTGGTGGTAATATTTTTTCAAATGATGATTTCCCCCCTCTTCTGCTGTAAACAAAATGTTATGTCTTTTCTGTTTCTTTAGCTTAATCTTTTTAAAAGGTAGCCCTGTTTATGATGTCTCTCTTCCCCTAAATCTTAATCTCTTCTTGAATTTGTTAACCCTTTTCATTTGGAGTTTTACTTTTTTGTTTTTGTTTTTTTCTTTTTAAATCTGGTTATCTCTTTCATTTTTTTGCTCTCAGGTAATTAAATAGATTTTTCCTTTTTCTACTCCCCTTCACCAGTCCTATTCATTAGTTAATTTATTTATTTTTATTTCATTTTTGCATTTATCTCCCTCAATCTCTTCATTGTTCCCTCTCTTTCTGCTCAAGACCCTTTTTTCTCTGGTTCATGGTCCCTATGTTTTTTTGTCATCTCTATTCCCATTATTCCTTATGGACTCAGAATTTCTGAAATACGCTTTTTTGATTTTTCTCTCAAAACTGTTTTCGACATTGTCTTATAAAGTTTGTCCTATGGACTGCCCTCTTCTATGATGCACAATTCTCTTTTAAATACTCAGGAATAGCATGTTATTATTTTACATTCATTTTCTTCCTATTGTAGTATTTATCCAAAGATGATGGAACTTATGTATTGGACTTGGAAGCAAATTTTCTACTGTTTTCTACTGTTAATGTTTTCCTTGTTAGTTTATCTACTAATGCTCAGGATTTTCTTCCTCCAGAAACTTTGGTGATTTGGTGACTTTTTCGTCTTCATTGTCTTTTATTACTCATTTCTTGGTTCCCTCCTCTCTGATAGTGATTTCCTAGGGGGCTGCATTTCAAAGTGTTTCAGCTTTACTTGCTGGGCGACTCGCATTTCACTACCATAGGTCTCTGCTTTGAGTGACTTTGGGGGAAGGAGGGTCAGAACTGGCCCCATCTTAATATTGGACTCTTTTTCTTCCTCAAGTTCAAAGAAACAATAACTCTCATTTCTTTTATTCACTTCTTCTATTTCTCAGTTTCCTGGCAATACATAGTACTGCCATGCTGAGGTTATTATAACCTAGGTTTGATCTTTATCATTGGTGTTTGTTGCTATTTCTGAGGCTCTGGAAGAAGAGCTCAGGATCAAGATGTGAGAGATTAAGTTAGTTTAAAACAAAGAAACATGTACTGCTTCTTTCCTCTATTCCTCCATTTTCCTAACAAAATCTTTTGCAATGCAGAGCACAACTCAGGCTGTTGAGATCTCAGGAAATTCCTGCACTTTGGTGCTTGGATTTATTTAGGACTGGAACAAGGGAGTAAGGACTCAGTGACGGGATTATGTTGTGTTGTAAACCCATGGATCAGGTGAGCTAGTGCAGTTTTACTCATAATAGTGGTAAGGTAGAAGTTACTCAATGAGCTTGACTTAATTGAAAGTTCATAGAAATTTTTACTTCTGAGGGAAAGGGACTCACATGTGCAAAAATGTTTGTGGCAGCCCTTTTTGTAGTAGTTTGAAACTGGAAACTGAATGGATACCCAACAATTGAAAAATGGCTGAATAAACTATGGTATATGAATGTTTTGTAATATTATTGTTCTGTAAGAAACAACCAACAGGATGATTTCAAAGAGGCTTGGAGAGATTTACATGAATTGATGCTAAGTGAAATAAGCAGAACCAGGAGATCATTCATTATACACAGCAACAACAAGACTATATGATGATCAATTCTGATGGAAATGGTTATCTTGAACAATGAGATGATTCAAACTAATTCCAATTGTTAAGTGATGAAGAAAGCCATATACACCCAGAGACACCTGTGGGATCTGAGTGTGGATGGCAACATGGCATTTTTCACATTTTCTGTTGATGTTTGCTTGCATTTTGTTTTCCTTCTCAGTTTTTTTGTTTCTAAATCCATTTTTCTTGTGTATAATTATGTATAGATATATTGGATTTATCACATATTTTAATATATTTAATACATATTGGACTACTTGCCATCTAGGGGAGGTGATGAGGGGAAGGAGAGAAAAATTTGGAATAGAAAGTTTTGCAAGGGACAATGTCAAAAAATTACCCATGCACATGTTTTGGGTTCCTGATGTCTTAGAACATGGAGACAGCTGGACTGTCTTTAACTTTAGTAGATAATTCATGTTTTGAAGAGTTTTGAGTTATTGTGAGGATAAAAAATCTAGTCTTTCATCTTGTTGTTCATATGAAACCTATAAATTAGGTGTGAATGCCAAATACAGAAATTTATATTTTAACCTAAAGGAAATGAGCTAGGGGAGGTCACAGAAGCCTCTTAAGCAAAGTCATGGTCCATCTGTATATAGCAAGTAATGACCTGTGCATAAGAGGGATTGCAAACTCATCAACCAATTAAATCAGGTTGTTAAAGTAGTTCAGGAAAGAAGTGATAAGAACTTGAATTAAGACAGAGACCACATAAGTAGAGAAAAGGATATAGATATGGATACAAGAGGTGTGAATGTAGAAAAGATGAGACTTGCCATTAGATTGGGTGTGCTTGAAGACAAAAGGAAGGAAAAGATGAGGGAGAATAAAGAATTGAGTATGATTCAATGATCATGGAATCATGAGTGTGGGTGACTGGAATGATACAATTTATTTTGGTTAATTATAAAAATGAACTTTAAAGTTCCTTTAAGCTTAGAACTAGTGTATGATCTCATGAACATGTGAAAATACAAAATCAAAACCCCAGTTTATATTTGTTGTTCAGAACAGGTAATTACATTTATTAAATGAGACTGAAAAATCTGTGCCTCCTCAACACGGGAAAAAATGTAAGTGGGTGAGAACATGCAAAATAAATTTCATCTTAATATCAAAAAATAATACATGTCTAAACTTGCTGAGACACATTCCACTCTGTGCTTCACATGCTTTATGTTTGAAATATTCCATACTTGCAGTTTTATGACTTTAGAAAAATCTGTTTCTGTATATGCCATCTGGGATTTAATAGGATGTTCTGATGTGCTGCCCTGTGGGTGGGGTAAAAATCTGAATCCTCTCTGCTAAGCATTGGATTTGTAGTTTAGAAAGACATTGCTTCAATAAACTGGGAAAACATTTTTACATTCAAAGGTTCTGATAAAGGCCACATTTCTAAAATATAGAGAGAATTGACTCAAATTTATAAGAAACCAAACCATTCTCCAACTGATAAATGGTCAAAGGATATGAACAGATGATTTTCAGATGAAGAAATTGAAATTATTTGTAGTCATATGAAAATGTGCTCCAAATCACTATTGATCAGAGAAATGCAAATTAAGACAACTCTGAGGTACCACTACACAACTGTCAGATTGGCTAAAATGACAGGAAAAGATAACGATGAATGTTGGAGGGATGTGGGAAAACTGGGACACTGATACATTGTTGGTGGAACTGTGAATGGATCCAACTATTCTGCAGAGCAATTTGGAACTATGCTCAAAAAGTTATCAAACTGTGCGTACCCTTTGACTCTATTGGGCTTATATCCCAAAGACATCTTAAAGGAAGGAAAGGGCCCCACATGTGCAAAAATGTTTGTGGCAGCCCTTTTAGTAGTGGCAAGAAACTGGAAACTGAATGGATGCCCATCGATTGGAGAATAGCTGAAAATATATGAATGTTATGGAATATTAATGTTCTATAAGAGTTGATCCAGAGGACGATTTCAGAGAGACCTGGAGAGACTTACATGAACTAATGCTAAGTGAAATGAGCAGAACCAGGAGATTATCATACACGGCAACAACAAGACTATATGATGATCAATTCTGTTGCATATGTCTCTCTTCAACAATGAGATGATTCAAACCAGTTCCAATTGTTCATTGAAGAAGGAAGTTATCTACACCCAGAGAGAGGACTGTCGGAACTGAGTGTGGAGCACAATATAGCATTTTCACTCTTTATGTTGATGTTTACTTGCATTTTGTTTTCTTTCTCTTTTTTGTTTTTCCTTCTTGATCTGATTTGTGCAGCAAGATGATTGTATGTATATATATTCATATATTGGATTTGACATATATTTTAGCATATTTTACATGTATTGGGCTACCTGCCATCTAGGGGAAGCGGTGGAGAGAAGGCAGGGGGAATTTAGAACAGAAAGTTTTGGAAGGGTCAATGTTGAAAAATTACCCATACATATGTTTTTAAAAGAAAAGCTTTAATAAAATTAAAAAAAAGAAAAAGATAAAGAAAGACATGACTTCGTCTCATCCCAGCCGCCAAGCTATCATGAGATTTGAGTTGAAGGAGAGAGTTCCCTTAGCCTGAGAATTTTGGAATTATTCTGTTATGGAGCCAGGGTGGGAGGAAGGGAGAAAATAGATGGAAGAGATAAGAGACTGAAATAAAAAGATTGGAAAAGAGTAGTTATTTCAAGAAAAAAAAGGTGACAGAGTTAAAGGAATAGTACCAAGATGGATACTTTGAATGTGACCAACATTAGGCATTGATTTATCAGAAAAGATGTAATTTTTTGTATTGAGAGGTTCTAGGATGTTGGTGATATCCAAATATTTGGGAGGTGGCACATGTGAGGAATGGATACATTAACTTTTCTTGGGAGTAAATTATTCTTTTGAAACTTATTTATAAACAAAAAATAATCACTTATTTGACCTTGAGCAAATAATTTTACCTCTTGGTCTCAGTTACCTCTTTTAATTAAATTCAAAGCATTATGGAATATTTATTATAGCTTGGCCATGATACTAGGTGCTATGGATACAGACCAAAAGAAACACTGCTGAGTCAAAGGGTATGCACAGTTTGATTTTGCATTTCTCTGATCAATAGTGATTTGGAGCACCTTTTCATATGAATAGAAATAGTTTCAATTTCATCATCTGAAAACTGTCTGATCATATAGCCTTTGACCATTTGTCGATTGGAAAGCAACTTGAATTCTTATATAAGACAATTCTCTATATATTTTAGAAATGAGGCCTTTATCAGAACCCTTAAATATAAAAATGATTTCCCAATTTATTGCTTCCCTCCTAATCTTGTCTAAATTAGGTATGTTTATACAAAAACTTTTAAAACTTAATGTAATCAAAATTATCTATCTGTGTTCAATTAAGAGTTCCAGTACTTCTTTGGACACAAATTCCTTCCTTCTGCACAGGTCTGAGAGGTAAACTACCCTATGTTCCTCCAACTTTGCTTATAATATCACTCTTTATATCTAAATCATGAACCCATTTAGATCTTATCTTGGTATGTATTGTTAGGTGTGGGTCAAGCCCTAATTTCTTCCATACTAGTTTCCAATTTTCCCAGCAGTTTTTGTCAAATAGTGTGTTCTTATCCCAAAAGCTGGGGTCTTTGGGCTTATCAAACACTAGGCTGCTATAGTTATTGCCTTGTTTGTTCTGCAATCCTATACTATTTCACTGATAGATTACTTTATTTCTTAGCCAGTACCAAATGGTTTTGATGACTGCTGCTTTATAATATAGTTTTAGATCAGGCACAGGAAGGCCACCATCATTAGCCTTTTTTTTTTCATTAATTCCCTTGAAATTCTTGACCTTTTATTCTTCCAAATGAACTTTGCTACTATTTTTTTCCTAGATCCGGAAATAATTTCTTGGGAGTTTGATTGGTATGGCACTAAATAAGTAAATTAGTTTGGATAGTACTGTCATTTTTATTATATTTGCTCGGCCTACCCATGAACACTTGATGTTTTTCCAATTGATTAGATCTGACTTTATTTGTGTGGAAAGTGTTTTGTAGTTTAGTTCATATAGTTCATGAGTGTTCTTTGGCAAATAGATTCCCAAATATTTTATACTTTTGACAGTTATTTTGAATGGAATTTCTTTTTGTATCTCTTGATGCTGAACTTTGTTGGTAATATATAAAAATGCTGCTGATTTATGTGGATTTATTTTGTATCCTGCAACTTTGAAAAAGTTGTGAATTGTTTCTAGCAGTTTTTTAGTTAAATATATGTTAAGTATACCAACATGTCATTTGCAAAGAGTGATAATTTAGTTTTCTCATTACCTACTCTAATTCCTTTAATCTCTTTTTCTTCTCTTACTGCCAAAGCTAACATTTCTAATACAATATTAAATATAATGGTGACAGTGGGCAACCTTGTTTCACTCCTGATCTTATTGGGAATGGTTTTAGTTTGTCTCCATTACATATGATGCTTGCTGATGGTTTTAAATAGATGCTACTGATCATTTTAAGGAAAAGCTCACTTATTCCTATACTCTCTAGTATTTTTAATAGGAATGGGTGTTATATTTCATCAAATGCTTTTTCTTCATCTATTGAGATAATCATGATTTTTGTTAGTTTGGTTATTAATATAATTGATTATGCTGATAGTTTACCTAATATTGGACCAGTCCTGCTTTCCTGGTATAAATCCTACTTGGTCATAGTGTATTATCCTGGGGATGACTTTCTGTAATCTTATTGCTAATATCTTATTTAGGATTTTTGCATCAATATTCATTAGGGAAATTGGTCTATAGTTTTCTTTCTCTGTTTTCACTCTACCTGGTTTAGTTATCAGTACCATATCTGTATCCTAAAAGGAATTTAGTAGTACATCTTCTTTCCCTATTTTTTAAATAGTTTATATAGTATTAGAATTAATTATTCTTTGAATGTTGGGTAGAATTCACATATAAATCCATCTGGCCCTGGAGATTTTTAATTAGGGATTTGATTAATAGCTTGTTCTATTTCGTTTTTTCAGATGGGGCTATTTAAATAATTTATTTCCTCTTCTGTTAACCTGGGCAGCCTATATTTTTGTAGATATTCTTTCATTTCATTTAGATTATCAAATTTGTTGGAATAAAGTTGGGTAAAGTAACTCCTAATTATTGCTCTAATTTCCTCTTCATTGGAGGAAAGTTGTCCCTTATAATTTTTGAGACTAGCAATTTGATTTTCCTCTTTCATTTTCTAATCAAATTAACGAAAGACTTATCTATTTTGTTGTTTTTTTCATAAAACCAACTCTTAGTTTTATTTATTAATTCAATAGTTTTCTTATTTTCAATTGTATTGATCTCCCTTTTATTTTCAGAATTTCCAATTTGGTATTTAATTCAGAGTTTATGATTTGTTCTTTTTCTAATTTATTTAATAGTAAGCCCAATTCATTGATCTTCTCTTTCTCTATTTTATGCAAGTAAGCGTCTAGGGATATAAAATTACCCCTTATAACCGCTTTGGCCGTATCCCTCAAAATTTGGTATATTGTCTCATTATTGTCATTCTCTTGGATGAAATTATTGATTGTGTCTATGATGTGCCCTTTTACCCATTCATTCTTTAGCATTATATTATTTAATTTCCAATTTATTTTTGGTCTATTTTCTCCTGGCCTTATATTGCATGTGATTTTTATTTCATCATGATCTGAAAAAGATGCCTCTACTATTTCTGCCTTTCTGCATTTGATTTTGAGGTTTTTATGCCCTAAAAATGGTCAATTTTTGTATAAGTTCCATGAACCACAGAGAAAAAAGTAAACTCCTTTCTGTCTCCATTCAGTTTTCTCCAGAGATCTATTATACCTAACTTTCCTAACATTTTGTTTACCTCCCTAACTACTTTTTTATTTATTTTTTGGTTTGATTTATCTAATTCTAAGAGAGCAAGGTTGAGATCCCCTACTAGTGTAGTTTTGCTGTCTATTTCTTCTTGCATCTCTCTAAATTTCTCCTCTAGGAATTTGGATGCTATACCACTTGGTGCATATATATTTAGTATTGATATTGCTACATTGTCTATGGTACCCTTTAGTAAAATATAGTTTCCTTCCTTATCTCTTTTAATTAGATCTATCTTTGCTTTTACTTGATCTGAGATAAAGATTGCTACCCCTGCTTTTTTTTGTTCACCTGAAGCATTGTAGATTCTGCTTCAGCCTTTTACCTTCACCCTGTATGTGTCTCTATGCTTTAGATGTGTTTCTTGTAAACAACATATTGTTGGATTCTGGTTTTTAATCCAGTCTGCTATCCACTTCCACTTTATGGGAGAGTTCATGCCATTCACATTCACAATTAAAATAACTAATTCTGTATTTCCTGCCATCTTATTTACCCCAACTTATGTTTTTCTCTTTTCTTCCCCCTTTCTCCCTTCTCCCATCCCCAGTATTTTGATTTTGATGACCACCTCCCTCAAACAGTCCTTCCCCCCTTTAGAGTCCCTCCCCCTTTTTTTCCACCTTTCCCCAAATTCTTCTATTTTCCTTTCTATTAGTCTGTCCCTTTCTTTTCCTCCTTTCCCTCCCACTTCCCAATAAGGAAGGACAAGTTTCTCTGTGAAACCAAATATGTCTGATATACTCTTTTAGAGCACAATCTGTTGAGAGTAAGATTTACACAATGCTCATTCCCCTCCCTTCTTTCCCTCAATTATATTAGTTTTTCTTTGTCTCTTCATGAGATTTTACCTTATTTTTACCTTGTTTTTTAAACTTTATTTTACCACCTTTCCCCTTTTTTTTCCAGTATGCTAACCCTTCCACCTCTAGGTGCTTTTTCATATTATCAAAGTAATAGCAAATTTTACCCCCCCCCATTTTTTTAAGTATACCCATATTAGAAACATAGTTCTCAAGAGTTCTTTCCTTTTTACCTTTTTATGCTTCTCTTGAGTTCTGTGTTTGCAGGTCAATTTTTTTGTTCAGATCTGGTCTTTTCATTAGAAATAGGGGAAATTCACCTATATCATTAATTGTCCATCTTCTTCCCTGGAAGATAATGCTCATTCTAGGTGTATAGCTTATTCTTGGCTATAATTCAAGTTTCTTTGTGTTTTGGAATATCTGGTTCCAGGCTCTACGATCCTTCAATGTGGAGGTTGACAAATCTTGTGTGATTCTAATTACAGTTCCTCAGTATTTGAATTGTTTCTTTCTAGCTGCTAGCAATATCTTTTCCTTGGTGCGATAGTCCTGAAATTTAGTCATGATATTCCTTGGGGATTTAATATTGGAGTCTCTTCAGGAGGTGATTGGTGAATTCTTTTTTTTATTTTATTAATACTTTTTATTTGCAAAACATATGTATGGGTAATTCCTAAACATTAACCCTTACAAAGCTTTCTGTTACAAATTTTTCCCCACTACTCCTCACCCCTCCCCTAGATGGCAGGATATCCACTACATGATAATTATTTT
>JAJPUD010012679.1:9169-27009 GCA_023553655.1 Myrmecobius fasciatus | reverse complement strand
TTCTGATTCTAAAACATCAGGACAGTTTTCTTTTATGACATCCTGGAAGATAGAGTCTAGGTTCCTTTTTTTCAACATGGCTTTCAGGGAGTCCAATAATCGTTAGATTGCCTCTCCCAGATCTCTTTTCCAAATCGTTTTTCTTAAAATATAATTCATATTTTCTTCTATTTTTTCATGTTTGTTTGACTGATTCTTGAAGTCTTATTGAGTCATTCACTTCCATTTGTTCAATTTTAATTTTTAATGTATTATTTTCTCCAGTTACCTTTTTTTAGCTCCTTTTTTAACTGGCCAATTTGTTCATTGCATACTTTTTCCATTTCATAAATTTTATTTTTCAGTGAATTTGTGTTTTTTTCATATTTCTTTTGTAGAGCATTATATGCTTTTTCTATTCCTTCTTGCAATGATCTCATTTCATTTCCCCATTTTTCATCTAACTCCCTATTGAGATTCTTTATGCAATCTTCCAGGAAAGTCTTGTGAAATGAGGACCAGCTCATGTCCCCCTTTTTAGCTTCTTCTGGAAGAAGCTGGAGTTGCTATACTTTTATGAATCTCAGGATCTGGGCTCTGTTCTTCTAGCTCTCCATGAAAGCTGTCTATGGTGAGAGTTCTTTTCTGTTTTGTTTTATTCATTTTTTTTAAAGCTTGAGGTCTGTTTAAAGCAGGGAAGCAGCAGCCCACTTTAATTTGCCCTGGGGCAATTTGGCTGATTGGCTTCCAGTGCTGGACTTCTGGTCCTGGGCTCTCCGTGATAGTAAGGCGTTTGCAATGGGTTACAATCTACCTTTTACAAAAGACAGATCTGCCAAAGCACCTACCCACAATCAGGGCAGAGTGGCCCAAGCATCTCCCACGGACTCCCCAGGTGTTTAGAATCTGCCACGCTGAGTCCCACCCACTTTCCTGCCCTGTCTCCTGGAGCTGGGCCAGAGCTAGGCAAACTGCTCAACCCTCTGCCCAACTGAAATAGACTTGCTCTGGAGCTCTTCCAAGGTAATTTTTGCTGGAGATGTTTTGTACTCCAAATATTTGGAGGCACTTTGACTCCAGAACCAGTTCAGAGGCTTAATCTGCAGTTGGTTTGAGAGAAGGTCAGAGGAGGTCACAGAGAGTCTTATCTTCACTCCACCATCTTGGCTCTGCCCTTCTTCTCTTATCTATTTAAGTTCTTTTAAAAATAAATCTGCTGAGTGAAACAAGGCTGCCCACTGTCACCATTACTATTTAATATTGTATTAGAAATGTTAGCTTTAGCAATAAGAGAAGAAAAAGAGATAAAAGGAATCAGAGTAGGTAATGAAGAAACCAAATTATCACTCTTTGCAGATGACATGATGGTATACTTAGAGAACCCTAGAGATTCAACTAAAAAACTACTAGAAACAATTCACAACTTTAGCAAAGTGGCAGGAATCAAAATTAATCCACATAAATCATCAGCATTTTTATATATTACCAACAAAGTTCAGCAGCAAGAGATACAAAAAGAAATTCCATTCCAAATAGCAGATGATAGGATAAAATATTTGGGAATCTATCTGCCAAGGAAAAGTCAGAAACTATACGAACTAAATTACAAAACACTTTCCACACAAATAAAATCAGACCTAATCAATTGGAAAAATATTAATTGCTCATGGGTAGGCAGAGCGAACATAATAAAAATGACAATACTACCCAAACTAATCTACTTATTTAGTGCCATACCAATCAAACTCCCAAGAAATTATTTTACAGATCTAGAAAAAATAGTAGCAAAGTTCATTTGGAAGAACAAAAGGTCAAGGATCTCAAGGGGATTAATGAAAAAAAAGGCAGATGAAGGTGGCCTTGCTATACCAGATCTAAAACTATATTATAAAGCAGCAGTCATCAAAACTGTTTGGTACTGGCTAAGAAATAGAGCAGTGGATCAGTGGCACAGGATAGGATATCAGGACAATCTAGGCAATAACCTTAACAATCTAGTATTCGATAAACCCAAAGACCCCAGCTTTTGGGATAAATACTCACTATTTGGCAAAAACTGCTGGGAAAATTGGAAACTAGTGTGGAAGAAATTAGGGCTTGACCCATACCTAACACCACATACCAAGATAAGATCTAAATGGGTTCATGATCTAGATATAAAGAGGGACTTTGTAAGCAAGTTAGAGGAACGTAATATAGTTTATCTCTCAGACCTGTGGAGATGGAATAAATTTATGGCCAAAGAAGACCTGGAACTCCTAATTGAACACCAGATGGATAATTTTGATTATCTTAAGTTAAAAAGTTTCTGTACAAACAAAACAAATACAGACAAGATTAGGAGGGAAGCATCAAATTGGGAAATCATCTTTACATTCAATGGTTCTGATAAAGGCCTCATTTCTAAAATTTATAGAGAATTGTCTCATATATATAAGAATTCAAGCCACTCTTCAATAGATAAGTGGTCAAGGGACATGAACAGACAATTTTCAGATGATGAAATTAAAACCATCTCTAGTCATATGAAAAGTTGCTCCAAATCACTATTGATCAGAGAAATGCAAATTAAGACAACTCTGAGATACCACTACACTCCTGTCAGATTGGCTAAAATGACAGGAAAAGATAACGATGAATGTTGGAGGGGATGTGGGAAAACTGGGACACTAATACATTGTTGGTGGAACTGTGAATGGATCCAACCATTCTGGAGAGCAGTTTGGAGCTATGCTCAAAAAATTGTCAAACTGTGCATACCCTTTGACCCAGCAGTGTTTCTACTGGGCCTATATCCCAAAGAGATCTTAGAGGAGTGAAAGGGCCCCACATGTGCAAGAATGTTTGTGGCAGCCCTTTTTGTAGTGGCTAGAAACTGGAAACTGAAGGGATGCCCATCAATTGGAGAGTGGCTGAATAAATTATGGTATATGAATGTTATGGAATATTATTGCTCTGTAAGAAATGACCAGCAGGACGATTTCAGAGAGTCCTGGAGAGACTTGCATGAACTGATGCTGAGTGAAACGAGCAGAATCAGGAGATCATCATACACAGCAACAACAGTATTACATGATGATCAATTCTGATGGACATGGCTCTCTGCAACAAAGAATTGTCTCAAACGAGTTCCAATTGTTCACTGAAGAAAACCATATACACCCAGAGAGAGGGAAATGAAATATGGAACACAACGTAACATTTTCATGATCTCTATTGACATTTGCTTGCATTGTGTTGCCTTTCTCTGATTCTTTTTTTTTCTTGTAGATAGGATTTTTCTTGCATAACTTCTCAAGCATTTCAACATTATTAACATGTAGTGGACTTCCTGCCATCTAGGGGAGGGGAGGGGACTGGGGGTAAAATTTGTAATGGAAAGCTTTGTAAAGATCAATGTTGGGGAACTACCCATACATATGTTATGCAAATAAAAAGCTTTAATTAAAAAAAAATTCTGCTTTCATTGCCTTGCTTGTAGAGCCTTGCTTTTCAAACATTGTAATTATATATGGACATGTAATAAGATAGCATTATCACAGAAAGGCAGAAGAAGACAGTCTACAGAGAGGCAGGATTGAAGTCAATACCACTTAGCTTTAAATTTTGCTTCTAATTCATGATAACAGAGTTAACTATGACCAAGTCACTTAACTTTTCAGTAACCCCAGACAACATTCTAACCCTGTAAATTGTAGGTGAGTTGCCAGTCTTCAGCTCTGATGGATATTTCTATGCCAGGTATTCCCTATGCTGATAAAATTATTGATGAAATTCTCTTATTAAGTAAGACTGCATTGAAATATAATTTTCATATTCAGCCTCATACAAAACCTGGGTTAAAGAATTAATCATTAGAGAATCTTTTTTTTCCTGGTAAGTGAGAGCAACTGAGAGGGAAGTTTTAAAATGATCAGAAAATGACCACTATGTATCAAATTTCATATTCTATTCATTTTTATTTAATAACTATAATTCATAATACTTTTCACAGAACATGATATGTAGGGTCCTACCATAAATAAGGGCTCATATATGGGGTTAGATATAAAAACCGAAAACAGTTTATATTTTTCTGAGGAGAAATGAGGTACGTAATAGTTAAAGCTCTTAACATTTCTGATTAACTTTTTATTCAAGGAAATCTTGCTGGATTATCTCTACTACACTACAGTCACAGTATAATTAGTGCTAATACTTCTTTGCTAAGTTCCTATTAAATAGTATGTTAACTTGCTGCTTTTCACATATTCTCAAGTCATTTCAGTATTCTTTCCTCACCTAGACTGTAAATCTCTAGACTGTAAATTGACAGTATCTTCTCAAAAGGAAGTTCTAAAGCCAAATTCCTAGTCAATATACTTTAACTGCAAAAGAATCATAGAATCTCAGGTGTCAGTGCAATATAGTTCTACAATACTGTACTCACCCCAATGAAATCCCCACTAAAACATCCCCAACAAGCCACCATCCAGTCACTTTTTGAAGGCTTCCAGTGAGAGAGAATGCAAGGTAGTTCATTCAACTTCTTAAACATTTGTAACTGTTATCAAGTTTTTCCTACTACTTCAAAAGTAGCTCTTTGCATCTTTTACCCATTAGATATGGATTAATCCTTTGACATAAAGACAAAAACAAAACATCAAAAATTGTCTGATTTCTCTTCCATATGAATATTTTGCATACTTGAAGACTGTTTCTCTTGAACATTTTTCAAGATTTAACATTGCTAGTTCCTATGAGATCCTTCACCATTCTTGTTGCCCTACTTTAGATGTTCTCCATTTTATCAATGTTTTTCCTAAATATGATGCTCAGAATCCCAAGCCACAGATAAGAACATATAGTTTTCAAATTGAAAGATGACAGTAATAATGCTCATGTAACACCAGTCACTTAATCCACAGATATAGTATCATACTTAGAAAGGTACTTACAATTTTTTTTCTTTATTTTTGGTTTGTTTTATGAAAAAGATCACCCTCAGATTTTACTAGTCATCAGGCAATAGAAATTGCTTTGGCAGTCTTAACTCATAAAAAATGAGGACAAGATTTCATACCTAACAAAGAATGTGATCCTTAAGCCCAAGAGAATTAGGAAATATCAAAAGAATTAAGAGATGGACATTTTTTATTAATGCTTTTTATTTGCAAAACATATGCATGGGTAATTTTTTGACATTGACCTTTGCAAAGCTTTCTGCTACAAATTTTTCCCTCCTTACCCCCAACCCCTCTCCAGGAATTCTAATACGTGTTAATTATTATTTATACAGTTATCTTGCTGTACAAGAAAAATTGGATCTACAAGACAAAAAAAAAAAAAAAAAAACCTGAGTAGGAAAACAAAACACAAGCAAACATCAATCGAGAGTGTGAAAATGGTATGTTGTGGTCCACACTCATATCCCACAGGCCTCTCCCTGGGTGCATATGGCTTTCTTCAAAGAGATAGACATTTAGAAGCAGAAAACAGAAGCTTGGATTGAGTCTAAAAGAACAGGGGACATTTAGTCTATAGAAGAGGTTACATCTAATTTTAGACTTATAAATTCTAAAGTTTTAAAGGCAGTCATATAGAAGAAAGAATAGATTTGCATTGTTGGATCCTAGAATGGTATTTTATACAATAGGAGCTGCAGAGAGGAATATTTAAGGTAAAGCTTTTTTTTTAATCAATAAAAACATCAAAAACACAATAAGACTATTTCTGGGGCTAAGATATTTCTCCTCCTCTTCCACCAGAAGGTTTTTATGTAGTGTCTGGGTGACCACTTGAATGGATGACTATTTTAGAGAGGAATCCCATTCAAATAAAGGTTCAACAAATGGCTACTGAAGTCCCTCCATTTTCTGTTCTATCCCCAATAGGCATAAATCCTTCCTAATAAACATCTCCCCTTATCTCCACTAAAATGGAAGTTCCTAGAAGGCATGGATTGTTTCCTTTTGTCTTTTGTATCTTCTGTACCTAATTTGGCATATATTTAGTGATAAACAATCATTTTAAATTAAATAAAATTGTTCTATTAATTTCAAAAACTAAGGAGACTTAGGTTTTCCAAATATAAATTCCTCAAATTGAAGTTCACATGAGGTTTATGGAATAAAGCTGTGGAAACCTTTATTAGACCCATGGTTGAATCATGTGTTAAATCAAACACTCCCAAGAGGAAAAGTACTATTAGAATTACTTTCCCCCCTCTTTTGAAAACAAACCCCAGACTTCTCTGTTTATAGTTTGCCTGCACTCATACACACACATTACTGTGCTTTTTGGAACATTTTAAGGCTCTCTCTTAAGGACAAATATGCACATGTGATTATTAAAATCATTTTTACTTTATCACCTATATACACTCAACATTTTTGCACTTGGAAAAAATATATATCTAGTACCACTGAAGTTGGTTTATAAACCACATGAGAAAGTCAGGCATTATTTTATAGTCATACTTGCTTTCTGACCCAAAACAATATTGTTCACCTAGATCACCTACCTTACTCATGCAAACTTGGCTTCCTAAGATTTCTGTACTCTGCCAAAAATCCAACTTTCTGTTAAAGGGGGAAATTTATATATATTTTCCATTGAGGATATTCAGAAGCAATCTCCATAGGCTCTAAATGCAACTGCAAAATACTTTGAAAAATAGAAATATTGTTGGGACAAATATTATAGGTTACTATCTTGATGGAGGGACTATCACTTTTATAAAGCATTTCTTATGTGTATAATTTCACACTTTCCATATCGTGTTGTTTGTCAGTTCTCAAACATACTTCTTAGAATCCTGTAGTTATACCATTTTAAAGTTGAAGTTCAGTACCACTTAGTTCAACCTATAACTTGGCAGGATGCTCTACAAAATACAAATCAACAAGGAAAAAGCAAAAAAAAAAAGTGAAAGAGATTTAAAAAGAGACAGTTGCACACACACACACAGACAGAGACAGATTCAGAGATAAACAGAGGCACAGAGACAGAGATACACAGAGAGGACAGAGAGAGACACATATACAGAAACAGAGACAAACAGACAGAGACACAGAGAGAAAGACAGAGATAGAGACATAGAAAATAAGAGAGACAGAGACAGAGAGAGGCAGACAGAGGGAAGGAGAAAGGGTGAGAGATTGAGATTTTAGAAGCTAGATTGTGATAAAGCCCATTGGGATTCAAATGAAGTTACTTGTCTATGCCATAAACACAAATTCTGGTTCTCACTGATTGGTCACTAATGGTTCCCAGTTTAAGCTTCACTTGATGATTGGGTTCTAGTGGCTCAGAATGAGTATACAAACCAATTAATTATTTCTGTTCTGGCCAGAACAAAGGGTCTTCTCCTCCCAGATTTTTTGTTTTTTTGAGTTAGACAAAAATAAAAATCATTTGCCTCATTTCTTACCTGATCTTAAATCACTGAATCACTGGATGTGCATTGTCTCAGACAAATTAGATTTGGGAAAAATCTAAGCTTAAAAAAGCCAAAGTCTCCCCATTACTTTGGGGCCATTTACAGTCATTCTGACCTATGTCTTGTCACTGAACTCAAATAACTCTGCACAGAGTAAGGGAGAAGACTTTACACAGCCCTGACTCACTTAAATTCAATTCATTTGAAAGTCTAGATATTATCTAGACTTGGTCCTAGTTCAAGAAAGAAGGAAGAACAACAAGTAGCATTGAGTGGGTTTCCTTGAGATATCTTTGGTTTAGGAGAGCTGGCCAAATATTCACCCTTTTATTAATTATTTGCTAGAATAATTAATAAAGTGATTAATTACCCAGAAACTATGTCTCTCAATCTTTTTATACATCACAGTGCCCTTCATAAACTATGGATTATTTATATTAAAATGTCATATTACAATCATTTGTGTCTGTGTCTTGTCACCCCACTAAATTGAGAGTGCTGTGAGGATAGGAACCATAGTTAATCTAAACTTCATATCACTATAAATAGTAGATAACTGATGATTATTTATTGAATAAAAATTGAATGAATAATATTTAGCCTCATATATTTGTCAGATAGATCAAATTTTTGTACTACTATTCTTTGTATACATATTTTATCTCCTTCACTATACTTTAAACTCCTAAGGGCACAGAACATCCCATTTATGTTTCAGTCTTCCTCAAAGCCCAAGAGAGTGCTTTGCATATGGCAGGAGCTTGATAAGACAGTGCAATTGAACTGGAAAAAAAATGCCATATTGATTTTTTTTAAAAAGTCTCTCTTCATATTTGCCTTTACGTTTTATGCAATCATTTCTAAAGTGTTCAATTTACATTCAAATGCCTGGAGCTAGTAGGATTTGTAGTGATCAACAGATGTTACTGCATGTTTGAATAAACAGAAGTAATGACTTTCTTTTATTTATTAAATAGGACTTTCAACATTCTTTCTGGCATTTCAAATCTACCCTTTTACTGTAAGTCTCAGTGTAACATCAAGGATGTCACACTTTCAAATTATTTTTTTTAAAGGCTTGGATAATTAACAAAGACTATTGGTTAGAATATGAAATTTGTGGGTCAACTGCATGTACTCTGCTTTCATTAACAAATAGTATGTATTGGGTTCCCACACATACACAAAAAGTAAACAAGACATCTTTTAGAGAGGGCTATACCTGTTATTCTTTGACAGGTCCTGGTCTTTTGATTATTGAGTCTTACATTCCTAACTGTGAGAAGGGGATCTTTCCTGATCATCCCATTTCCTTAGAGTTTATTAAATGATGACATAATGAAGTAGGAGGCTAGCACTCAAGTTCTAGACATCCTTAGGCCTACAGGTTTATTTTGTTTCTAATACTATGGTGAACAATTTGGTTACTTAAGGTATTTTGTTTTGGTTTGTTTTTAACATTTAAGTTCTTTATATCAGATGGTTTTCAGTATATATACATACTAAAATTATAAACATCAAGAAGAAAAGAATCTCCAGAATACCATACTATGTTTGTCCAATGCAAACCTTCTTCAGATTATAATAAATTAACAATGGCATTATCCAGGTTTCTTTGCTTAGATATAATTCAAACCATGGGAAGTTGCATGCTTGCACTCCTAATGGTGTACAGGAAGGACAGTTATGGAATCTCACAACAGAAATTCAGATTTAAAATGCTTATGAAATATTTAGTTTTATTAATTTGCAACATTTGATATTTTACAGGATAAAATATGAATCAAATATAAATGTGTCAAAAATGCATTAACCTGGAATTTAAGGCCCTCTATAACCTGGGTTTAATCTACTTTTCCAGACTTATTTCTGTTTGCTGTGTTTCAATTTAACTGAACTGATAACTGTTTCAACTCTCCATGCTACCCTCCACATTTGTACATTCAGGTAGGCCAAAACTCATGTGTGGAATATATTTTGTTCTAAACTCTAATAATAAAAAACCTTCTATTCAAATCCCAGTTCAGTCAAATTGTACATCCCCAAAAAGCTTAGTCATCTAAAATGTAGTCTACAATTTGAGATACTTTTGTCAGCACATAGGATATATTTGGCAAATAATTTTGGAAGTACCTGTGATTTTTTGGCAAGTCCTAGTCTAGTGCTTCCTCCATGGTTTAGCCGAAGGATGAGGTATTTAATCTGGAGATTAGGAACTAGAAATATATAGGCTATAACTATGAATTTCTCTGTTATTGATGCTACCATTTTTCAATTTTTCAAAGCATCTTTTTTGTTCCAGTATAATTTTTTCTGAACTTTTATCCAGATGCTCTGAAAGGATAAGCCTCTAGGACATTCAGTGTTTTTCATGTCCAAAAGCCTAGTCTATGACAGCATTGTTATAAAACTCTTTTGAAGGAATCATTTCTTTTAAAAACACTATCATTCTTCCAGTAACAATTCAGAAACTCATAGTAGAGTTCAGTTCTACACTTTCCTTAATTCTGTGTATCCAATTAGCTGCCAAGTTTTGTTGAGTCTATTTTTACATCTCTATTACCTAAGTCTTCTCCACTAATGTGATACTATCCTAGGAATGGTTCTTTGTCAAAAAATAATAATAGCTTTTTCATTTTTCAAAAGATATACAAGGATAGTTTTCAACATTCATCCTTGCAAATCCTTGTCTTATAATTTTTTCTCCCTCCTTTTATTCCTCCCTTAGATAGCAACTAATACAATTTAAGTTAAACATGTGCAATTCTTCTAAACATATTTTTATATCATGTTGTGCAAGAAAAATCTGATCAAAAGGGGGGAAATGGGAAAGAAAAAAACCAAGTAAAAAAATAACAACAAAAAAGATGAAAATAATATGCTTTTATTTACATTCAGTCTCCATAATTCTCTCTCTGGATGCATAATTCTCTCTCTCCACAAGTCTATTAGATTGGCCGGAATAACCCCATTGTTGAAAAGAGCTAAGTCCATCCCAGTTGATCATCACATAATTTTGTTATTGCTGTGTACAATGTTCTCTTGGTTCTACTCACTTCACAGCATCAATTCATGTAAGTTTTTCCAGACCTTTCTGAAATCAGCTTGCTGATCATTTCTTATAGAACAGTAATATTTCATTATATTCATATCCCATAACATATTCAGCCATTCCCTAAACAATGGCCATCCACTAGGTTTCCTTGCCACTACAAAAAGGGTTGCTACAAAAATTTTTGCACATGTGGGTGCTTTTTCCCTTTTTTATGATCTCTTTGGGATACAGATCCAGTACAGACACTGCTGATCAAAGAATATGCACAGTTTCATAGTTCTTTAAGCATAATACTTGGAATGTTTTTTTATCATGTCTCACAGCTCTTAAATGAGCTTCATTTTTCTAGTTTCTGCTCTCTCCAACTATTGTCTCCATGGCTGCCAAATTGATATTCCCAGAACACAGGTTGAACCATCCCATTTTCCCATTCACAACCCTTCAATGGTAAACTATTTCCCTAGGATGAAATACAAGTTTCTTTGCTGGACATTAAAGTCTCTCACAATGTGGTTTTGGTTTATATTTCAAAGCCAATTTCACATTATTGTTCTTAATGGACTCTATATTCCTAACATTTTGACCTACTCACTTTTCCCCAAGTTCAGAATTATACCTTGCAGCTTTGTATTTTTGTCAAGGCTATACTCCATATGTAGAACTCCATAGGTAGAACTCCTACCTCTTAGTATTCTTTCTTTCCTTGAAGGCTCATTTGATGTACCATCTCCTATTGGAAGCCTTTCTAGATCTATCTAATCACTAGTTGTTTTTTTTTTTTATCCCTCCTCAAATTATCATGATTATCAACATTTGCTTTGATTAAAGCATGTACTAGGTTCTGGGGCAACAAAGATAAAAAGCTGAACCCATTTCTGTCTTCCAATAGCTTACATTCAATTGCTCAGGAGAATATAAACTACTTGGATTTTTAAAACATGGTCTCTTTTTTTGATATCATCTTAATTTTCAAGTATGTCTCTCCCCTATGAAAAGGACAAGACTTTCTAATGATAAAAAAGTAATTCACTAAAAATAAATAACATGTCGACTGAATGTGACAGCATATGTAATGTCCTATATCCATAGTATCCTAATTCTGAAAAGAAAGAGGGGAGATACATTTTCTCATCTCTTCTTAAGGCATAAACTTTATATAAATTACATAGTATTCTTTTTCATTTTTTGTTCTTTCAATTTAGATTGCTGCAATCATATCTATGTGCATATGTGTGTAAACAAATATATACATATCTGTCTCCTGATTTTGCTTATTTCACTTTGTATCTATTCACGTAGATCTTAAAATTTTTATAGCCTTTGTATTCATCAATTCTTTCATTTCTTTTTTATATTCAACAATTTGTTTAACCACTTTGCAATAGATAGATTTGACCTTACTTCTACTTGTTTACTACTAGGAAATGCTTCTATAAATATTTTGGTATGGAAACTGCTTATCTTCGTCTATCTTGAAATACACATTGAGCAGTTGGGTCTTTGGGTCAAAAGGAATGGACCTTTCAGTCTCTTAGGATAATTCCGATATTTTTCATAATTTTGAACTAATTCATTTCTCTACCAATAGTGAGTATATTAATATGTCTGTTTTCTCATAACCTAGAATCTACTATTCTCATCTTTTGTCATGGCTGCATGCTTTTTAGGCATGAGGTAATGCCTCAGAATTATATTGATTTTCATTTTCCTCTTATTCTTAGCAATTTGAAGCAACATTTCATATATGAGAAGTTTTTGCTCATTTTCTTTGACCAGTTTAACCATTGCAGAGTAATTTCTTTTTAAAATTTATTTGCATGAGTTCCTTATATATCTTGACTATCAGATCCTTGGGACTCTTATTTCTCCCCTTGTACTCCAAAGGTCAATGTGTGTGTGTGTGTGTGTGTGTGTGTGTGTGTGTGTGTGTGTGTATGTGTGTGTGTGTGTGTATGTATATATGTATGTAGGTATATATTGCTTAGAGAGGTACTTAATAGAAATTTGTTTGATTGGATTGATTTCATTGTATGAATCATCATTATGGAGGGAGATTCTGCCTCTATAGTAGAAGTACCAGTGGGAGGTGCTATGATCTACTGAAAATCAGGTATTGGTCTCTGCTATTTTGTATTTCTAGACAGGTTTGACCATGTCACTGCATTGTTTGATGAATTCCAGTGGCTCTCTTTTATCATTTTATGATCAAATATATATTATTCTATTTGACATTTAGAGCTTTTCTTAATATGATTCCTATGTGATACATTCTGTGTAATCCTAGACAAATCCCTTCAACTCCCTAGACCTCAGTTTCTTCATATATAAAACTAAAGAGTCAGACTTGATGGTCTCTGAGTCAACTTTCATTTCTAGAACTATGATTCTAACTTTCTAGGTTTATTAGACATTGTTCCACTTCATGTGATCCAAGGAAGTTAAAATTACTTTCTTGCTATTCCTCATACACAAAATGTTGGATTCCAGCTCTATACCTTTATAAATATTCCTCCCGATACTTCAAATATTTTCTCCCAACTCCTGCATTATAGGATCCTTATTTCAAGTCAAAACTCACTTTCCAGCTTTCCTGCCCCCCCTTCCCCTCTCAGCTACTAGTGCTTATCACATAATATTCTTCAATTTATCTTGTTTATATTATTTATGCATTTATTTATAGATATGTCATATCCTCTATATAATTTAAGCTCTAATTTTAGCAGCAACTGTTGCACTTATATCTTTGCTAGTTCCTAACACGGTATTTAGCAAGCAGGAGGTACTTAAATGTTGTTGGTTGATTTGCTAATGTTATAATGATCCTGTCACTGAGCGAAAGCAACCTGTGGGATGAAGTTATGAAGTCCAAATGACCATACATTAGTGTCATCTCCAAATCACTGTGAGATTGAAGATTCAGTTCAATTAAAGAAGGAATTATTAAGCACTTTCTATGTTCCACATTTTCTGCCAGGCACTGATGGGTATAAGGATAAAAATGAAGCTGCCACTAACTTAAAGGACCTTAAGTCTTTTTTTAATGTCTCAGAAGAAACAATAGATGTAATTATGTTTAGTTTTTTCAAATAAATGGAAATGAACCAGCTTTCAAATACATAACAACAGAATTGTATAAAGTATTTAAAATTAATGTCTGAAGCATGAGAATTTTTTTTCAGGGACCTCTGATTAATTTCTACTGGCATAATAACACAGGAAAGTAGATATTAGATTCAATAATGTTCTGAAGTATATTGTAAATGAAGATCTTTCCTCCAACCTAATCTGTCAATTCACATATATCTATTCAAAATTCATGTGGTAAGTTGGAAAAATCAAATTCCCTCAGTGGTGTTAGTAGTTTAGACTACCAATGACTATCACCACTGTGTGCTTTATCCTATTATGAGAGGTCAGAGTATGAGGTGTGATAAACCCATAGTGAAAACAATCTTTTACTCTCCAGGGATAGATATCATTAAAGTATTAATGGCACCTCTCAACATGTTTCTCCCAAAGGGATGACAAACTCTTCATGTAATCCTAACAGCCCACTTTCCACCTGAAAAAAATGAAACCGACCCTATTGGAAGATTTATGCATTTAAAAAGCAATAAAGAAAAAAATCAGAGTTTTTTCTAAAAAGACATTCTCTTCAAAACATTCTTTGTTTTCAAATGAATGCATTAAAAAAGAGATATTTTTAATTTTAATGTAACTTTGGCCCAACATAAGTTGATAGCCATCCTGTTGTGGATTTTAGTTAGTATGTAACATTGAGGTTATTATACAGTCCTATAGTTTTTTTTCTGAAGAGAAAATTTTATTATCTGAAGATAATTTTGTTTTTGAAGTGGAGTTCAAGAGTTACTAAATGGACTCCAAGATGAATGGATTTAGGAGGACAAGATGAAATACTGTGATACATCATGAAATATGATTAATGATACCAAGGGAAATAAAATAACAGGTTTCCTTGGAAATGGGCTGAAAGTGCACAAAGTCTGAATGGTGATGTGCATCTGAAAGCCTCAGTCCTGCCACCTAATATCCAACTTCTCTGCTAGTATAAACACAGCTGTTAAATGTCTCCTACCACAGCAAAATGAATGAGTCTCCATTCTCTCTGCAACCACAGTCTATTTTCCCAAAGACAAAGGCTGTGTTGACTCTCATTCCACAGGAGAAGATGGAGAGGTCCAATCCATACATTCAGCTAATTAAAAGATTCCGATCTCATAGCTCAAAGCAGGGAAGAGGTGTAATTTTAAAGCAGCCATGAGTTTGGTATGGGATATGCTTCCTCAGGCTTGAACATGACCACTGATTCACCTCTTGAGGTAGCCTCATTTATTTTTGTATGCTTTCCTTCAATTCTGGCAATCGTGACCAATTCCTAGCATATGTTAAGAATGAAAGATGCAAGGAATCATATGAGTAACCTCTCTATTCTCCCCTCTGTAGGTTAGACAGTAATAAATGCAGAAAGAATTAGGCTCAGGGTCTTATATGCTCCACACTCCTAAAAGCCCCCTCCTTCAAACTCCAGCCTTGAATACTGGCTTACTTTGGCCTGGGGAGGGGGGATTTTCAAAATAATTCTTTTATTTTAATGCTAGCCTCCCTTGCTCTCCCATAGTAATTTAATAGAATTTGCTACATTAAATTTTCTGATACAATTATATCAAAGAGATAACCATATAATGCCTAACTAAAATGGAAAAATAGACTCTCTTTTCTTACTTGAATGTGTGTGTGTGTGTGTGTGTATGTGTGTGTGTGTGTGTACTTAACTAAACAGATTCTGAAATGGAATGAGGAATGAAGAGGAGAGGCTGCAAGGAAGACTTCATAACAGAAGAAGGGGCATCAATAATCTAGTTACAGTTTTTATTTCCTGGAATGCTAAGGCCATTTGCTGGTCATAGCTAACCACATTTGTGTATATAATGAACAGGAAAAGGGACCAATAAGTCTAGATTTTTCTTTCTTATATACGGGTTACAAAATACTAGATTGTGGGACTTTTATATCCTAGTTTGTTTCCTCCCAGAAAGAAAGTCATAAGGAAAATACTATTTAAAAATCATTTAAGAAGGAAATTACTTTATGAACTATACAGAAAACTTCTACAAGCAGACTATATTATATTATTAGTATTGATTACCTCACCTTTTACATAAGTGACTCCCTCCTTTTTTGTCCTTATTGAATTATTGATCAGGAGTTGAATAAAACTAGGATGGCTGTTTAATGTGGACTTTAATAAGCTTTTATTAAACACCTACTATATTCCATGCATATGATAAGAACAGGGAATATAAAGAAAAGCAAAAGCCAGTCTATTCTGTCAAAATACCAAAAGTGTAATGCAGAAATAGAGATAGAAATATTTAAGTAACAGAATTATAGTGAACCAATCCTTGCAACTTGGTGATATACCATCTTGAAACTAAGCTGATTCCATGTATATCATTCTCAGACATTGGTTTTCTTTTCTTTTTCCTTCAATCATGTATATGTATGTGTGTGTGTATGAGAGATGAGAAATCTGAGAGATAGATAGAGAGAAAAAGAGACAGAGAGAGAGAAATGAGGCAGAGAGAAAGAGAGAGGGGGAAGGAGGGAGAGGAAGCAGGGAAGAGGGAGAAGGAGAGGAAGACAGAAAGGAACAGGAAAAGAGGAAGAAAGAGAGAGAGAGAGAGAGAGAGAGAGAGAGAGAGAGAGAGTTGTGTATATATATATGTGTGTTTACAAGAATTAGGGATAGTATGTGTATGTGAAAGTGAGACAAAGACAGAAAGAGGGACAGAGATACAGAGAGCAAAAGATAGAGCTACAAAGAAAAAAGGAAATACACAGAGAGGGAGGAAGTTTGTGTGTACGTATGTGTGTGGTGTGTGTGTTTAAGAATATGTACAAGAATAGGTGCATATTTGCATGAGAGACGGAAAAGGGGAGAAAAAGGAGACAATGAAAAGAGGTGAAATAGGATGCCCAGGAAATATCCTCAATTGGGCATGGAACATTAGCCTCTCCCCTGCTCAAAACCCTCTCTCTTCACATGTTCTTACAATTAGGGATTTGGGCTAACAGCTTCCTTTGTGGATATAAAGTGATAACTTACAGTAAGGTAGTTTTTCCTCAAAACAATACAGCAAAGTAAATGTTGCTTTTGATTTCTATTTTACACATAAGGAATCCTGAATCATGAGGAAATTGACATTCAAAGAGTCTTGCTCAGGGCCTAGTTCTAGCAAATGCTGAGCTAATTTTCGAAACTAGGTCTCCTAATAAAGCTTCATTTTTTGCTACATGGAAGAGATCTCTATCATGCCAGTTTCAGAGGGAGGACTAAAATAACTAAGCATTCTTTTGCATCTCAGTGTTAATTGTTTTTGATGAGTTCAGCACCAGTTTAAGATGATCTCAGTGACTTAGAATTATTAATATCAATCGAAGTAACATATATATATATACATATATATATATATATGTATATATATATAATATGTTACTTCGATTGATATCAGGGAAGCTCAGGGACACTGATTTTCATCTCATATTGCCTTCTTCTTTGCTTCCACCTCTTTCTAAGCCATCTTTAAGGATTCTTAAAAAACAGATCTAACTCTCACATGGTTTCCATTTTGAAGGTTGCCTCCTCCCTTGTGAATCACTATGTTGAATGAGAAGCTCATCTGTAAAAATTACAAGCTTTGTTCTGCCAATAAGTTTGACCAGAAGACAAAAATGAATAAATCACTTTGGGCTTTAGTTTTTTTTTTTTTTCTCCTAAATGAAAGAACCAACATAGACGACAAACTAAAAAACATAGAAGAACTAAATTTAGATATTTCTTCCTTGCAAGTATTTAGTTTTCCCAGACTCATGAAATTAAGTTGTTTAGTTGTGATTTTTTAAAGTATGATAAAAATCATTCATTTTAAATTTCTTTATTTAAAAGTATTGTACATAAGTGATGGGAAATGTTGGCATGCCTACCAGATGACTATGCCTGGTATTTGATAAAGAAATGACCTTTGATGGCATCAAAGCTCCTGACATCACAAAAATACAAAGAGCTGAAAATTTGTTTATGGAAGCTTTTAACAGTAAGCCACTTTTTCCCCCCAGTTCAATGGGGAGTTAGGTGTGACATGTGTCAGACAAATCAATTTGGAGAGAAAATACAAATTCCCGGGGAAATTTAACCATATTTAGAAATAAATGTGTAAGTTTTAGAGGAATAGGAAAATTTCAAGTGTGACACATCCTAAAATCTTGCTCACTTCCAGGTTAAACAACAAACAAACAAATAAGCATTTGCTTGCTAGATACAAAGCATGGTAGGATTTCTTTTTTGGGGTTTTTGTTTGTTTGTTT
>JAJPUD010012678.1:34868-48120 GCA_023553655.1 Myrmecobius fasciatus | reverse complement strand
TGCAACAGTTTGTATTTGCCCTGGGGCAGTTTGCCGAGTTGACTTCCGGTCTGAGGCTGGTCGGGCTAGATTCGCACGAGGACCACATTTTCAGCTGCTCTCAATCCACCCTTTACCAAAGGCCGATCTGCCAAAGCACCTGCCTGCAAGCAGAGCAAAGTGGCCCAGGCATCTCCCAGGGGCTTCCTGGGTGCCTAAAATCTGCCCCTCTATTGCAGCCCTGACTTCTGCCCTGGCTGGAGTCTTATCGGGACCAGTGGCCGATTTCCCCTGAGGCTAACCTTTTCCGGAGTTATTTCAAGGTAGATTTTTGATAGAAGTGCATTGTAGTCCAAATGTTTGGCGGAGCCCTCACTCCAAAACCAGTTGGAAGGCTCATTTTGTCTGGGTCTGAGGGAAAGTCTCAGGAGTTCACAGAGAATGGTGTCTGCAGTTTGCCATCTTGGCTCCGCCCCCCTAAAGTGATTTTCTTAAAGCTTAGATTCAACCACATTATCTCCTTATTGAACAAACTCCAATGACTCCCTATCACCTCCAATGTCAAATATAAAATCCTGTGTTTGATGTAAAAACTCTTCATAACTTGGCCCCACCAACTACCTTTCCAGTCTTCTTATATCTTACAACCATCCACATGATCTTTGATCCTGACACTGGCATCTTTGTTATTGCATAAATAAGGCACTGCATCTGCCACCTCTGGACATTTTCATTTGGTTGTTTCCCATTCCTGGAATGCTCTTTCTTCAGATTTCTTGTCTCCTGACTTATTTCAAGTTCCAAATAAAATTTAATGTCATATAGGAAGCTTTTATTAATCCCTCTTAAATCTAGTTTCTTCCCTCTGTTATTATTTTCTATTGTCTTGTATATAAGATGTTTGTAAATATTTGTTAGTATATTGTCTCCATTAGTTTGTGAGCTTCTTCAGGACAAGGACTGTCTTTTATATCTTTTTATATCCATAACACCTAGTAACATAGTGCCTGGTGTGTAGTAGACCAGGTAGGGATAAATACTTATTGGCAGATTAAAGCCCACATGCACCCATCAAAATCTTTAACTTGTAAAAAGCAAACAAAAAATCCTCAATAAACCATCATTTAGAGTTTTTTTAAAAATTAACCCACATTGATGATGCTCAGCATTTCTTTGACCTCATGTGCTAAACATTACCATACTATAATAAAGCCAGTTATAGACATTCTTCTATCTTTTATTTATTTATTTATTTATTATTTTGGTTTCCCAATTTTTCTTTTACAACCATTAGCCCAAGTTCATACTTACTTTGTGTCCTGTTTCACTATCAATGATTTTTGGGTGTTATTCCCAGAAGCATTCAGATTTTAATATAGAGCTTTATAAGATTAGAGGGGATAGTTAGGAGGTACATTGGACAGATACAGGAAGTCAAGAAGGTCAGAATTCAAGTCAGACCTCAGACATTTACTAGCTAGGTGACCCTGGGAAAGTCACTTAGACCTATCTGCCTCAGTTTTTCTCATCTGTAAAATGAGCTGAAGAAGAAAATGGCAAGCCTCTCCAGTCTCTTTTTCATGAAAGCCCCAAATGAGGTCACAATGAGTCAGATATGACTGAAAAATGATTGAACAACAATAATAATGGAGCAGAAATAGGAATAATTAATTAGTAGGAGTTTCAGAAAAATTAGGGTTGAGATCAGAAAAAAAAACAAATAACTTCCTAACAATTAAAGTTCCCAAAGAGCAAGGAGTTGCCTCAAGAACTTCATGGATTTCATTTCATTGGAAGTCTTCAAACAGTGACTGGACTGGCTATTTACCAAGGATGTTATAGTGGGCATTCTTTTTCTGGTATGGATTATGCTTTTTGGCCACAGGTCCTGCTCAGTTCTGAAATTGTCTATCTTGATTCTAATTCCATGAAAAAAAGTTAGCATTGGGGCTAACTAGAAAGAGAGTATTCAGCATTAGCTTCATAGATGTCACATTGAGTAGGCAAAGGAGGGCTCATTGAAAAAAAAAGGTCTTAATTGAAAGTTTGACGGGTTAGTCTGTGTTTGAAAGGCAGTCAGGAATCATTAAAGATTCTCAAAGGAGAGTAATATAAGAAGGCAAATCTAGAAGTGGTAATCAAGATAAATAAGGAAGGAGGAACAAGACTCAGGGCAAATAGTTCAGAACTAATGAGATTGTGAATGTTCTTAGCATCTTATTATACTATATTTTTTCAGATTGGCAGAGGAATTTAACATGAGGTGGGGATTTCTTGTACCACATCTAAATGCATTTAATTACTAAAATACCAAAATACACTTTATTTATTCCCTATAATAGATATGGAGGTCAATACCTTAGTGATAAGGGTCAGGCTTTTCATTTGGATCTGCAAGGAATACCTCACATAACTAGTTCAGACTTCTCTAAGTAGCTCCAAATGATTTGAGTACATAAGCTACCAGGACTGGAAATATCTGGTTTGGGATTTCTGTTTGGTCACTTGTGTTCAGGGAAAGAAACATAAAGTAGAAATATCCCCAAATCTTAAGATTCAGTCTCAATTTCACTGAGATTAGCGTATCTTCTCATAGTCTTTTATGAATGGCTTTAATAACTATCTAAAAGGAGGGGAAGGAGCCCCCTTTTCTTCATAGGAAGTCCAAGGGAGAATTCATCTTAACTACATACTAAGAAGAGAGTGATAAAGGAAATTGTCTTGTTCTTTGTTTTAGTTATTTATTTTAGAATAGTTTCAGTGGCATTACAAGGTGATACATTGACTTGTATTTCCTTCCTTCCAGATTCCAACATTTTCTATCAAAATTCAGTGACTGGGGGCAGCTAGATGGCCCAGTGGATAGAGCACCAGCCTTGAAGTCCGGAAGACCTAAGTTCAAATCTGGTATCAGACACTTAACACTTTCTAGCTGTGTGACTCTTGGCAAGTCACTTAACCCGAATTGCCTCAGCAAAAAAAAAAAAAAAAATCAGTGACCAAAGCTCAAGGTAGTTGTTGATAGCTCAGCATGCAATAGATGATTTTGACATCTTTCATGTCTGACCAAGTTCTATATACTCCATGGAGCTTACTTCAGCTACCTTCTTAGTCCTTGGAACAAATTGTCTTCATCTTACCATTTTACCAGGGGAAGTCTTCATATGCTGGAGTATACACCCTCCTAATTCACTATAGGTTTGAGGCCGGTTGGTTATTCTCAACCTGATTTAGCCCAACTGCCAAGATAGTTTTACTGTGGTATGGACATTGAACATGCTTCCTGGAGCCTTCTTCATGAACAAATCTTGTTATTCAGAGGTCAATCATTTTTATTGTTTGGACACATCTTCCATAATAGGCAAAGCATATGGAGATAAATCAAAACCCTTTGATTTTATATGTCTTTTATCACAGGATCCAAGAAAATGAATGTAAAATAAAAATATGCTATTCCTGAGTAGTATAGAAGAGAAATGTGGCCCTTGATAAAAGTCAGGACAAGTGGAATGGTCCAGGCACTAAAAGTAGTATATATAGCACCAAAAGATGCCCCAACTGAGGCATGTTTTCCCAAAGGTATAGTCAATGAAAAAGAAGTAAAGTTGAGCTTCACGTATGAAGTAGATAACAAAACATTGTTTTTAGGGACAAAACACCAACAACTAAAGCACTAGAAAAGCCCTCGTGGAGGAGGTAACATTTGAGCTGATCTTTGAAGGAATCTAGAGATGCTAATAGGCAGAGGTAAGGAAGAAGCACATTCTAAGCCCAGGGGAGAGTCAGGATAGATAAAAAAAAAAAGCAAGAAATGGAGTGGCATTTCCTGGGAGCTACAAGAAATTCAGTTTGACCAGAACAGAAAACATGTGAGAAGTAACATGAATTCAAATTGTACAGATAAATTTATTTTGATGTGTAGTAATTACCCCATTTCCTCAGTTTATTATGTCTTTTTTAAAATACCATTTTTATAAAAATAGATTATCAGAGATTAATTTTATCAAATTTGTCATTTATTTTATTGGATTGATTAGTTCACTCATATTTAAAATTATGAACTAGATGTTTTCCTTCATTTGGTGGTAATATTTTTTCAAATGATGATTTCCCCCCTCTTCTGCTGTAAACAAAATGTTATGTCTTTTCTGTTTCTTTAGCTTAATCTTTTTAAAAGGTAGCCCTGTTTATGATGTCTCTCTTCCCCTAAATCTTAATCTCTTCTTGAATTTGTTAACCCTTTTCATTTGGAGTTTTACTTTTTTGTTTTTGTTTTTTTCTTTTTAAATCTGGTTATCTCTTTCATTTTTTTGCTCTCAGGTAATTAAATAGATTTTTCCTTTTTCTACTCCCCTTCACCAGTCCTATTCATTAGTTAATTTATTTATTTTTATTTCATTTTTGCATTTATCTCCCTCAATCTCTTCATTGTTCCCTCTCTTTCTGCTCAAGACCCTTTTTTCTCTGGTTCATGGTCCCTATGTTTTTTTGTCATCTCTATTCCCATTATTCCTTATGGACTCAGAATTTCTGAAATACGCTTTTTTGATTTTTCTCTCAAAACTGTTTTCGACATTGTCTTATAAAGTTTGTCCTATGGACTGCCCTCTTCTATGATGCACAATTCTCTTTTAAATACTCAGGAATAGCATGTTATTATTTTACATTCATTTTCTTCCTATTGTAGTATTTATCCAAAGATGATGGAACTTATGTATTGGACTTGGAAGCAAATTTTCTACTGTTTTCTACTGTTAATGTTTTCCTTGTTAGTTTATCTACTAATGCTCAGGATTTTCTTCCTCCAGAAACTTTGGTGATTTGGTGACTTTTTCGTCTTCATTGTCTTTTATTACTCATTTCTTGGTTCCCTCCTCTCTGACAGTGATTTCCTAGGGGGCTGCATTTCAAAGTGTTTCAGCTTTACTTGCTGGGCGACTCGCATTTCACTACCATAGGTCTCTGCTTTGAGTGACTTTGGGGGAAGGAGGGTCAGAACTGGCCCCATCTTAATATTGGACTCTTTTTCTTCCTCAAGTTCAAAGAAACAATAACTCTCATTTCTTTTATTCACTTCTTCTATTTCTCAGTTTCCTGGCAATACATAGTACTGCCATGCTGAGGTTATTATAACCTAGGTTTGATCTTTATCATTGGTGTTTGTTGCTATTTCTGAGGCTCTGGAAGAAGAGCTCAGGATCAAGATGTGAGAGATTAAGTTAGTTTAAAACAAAGAAACATGTACTGCTTCTTTCCTCTATTCCTCCATTTTCCTAACAAAATCTTTTGCAATGCAGAGCACAACTCAGGCTGTTGAGATCTCAGGAAATTCCTGCACTTTGGTGCTTGGATTTATTTAGGACTGGAACAAGGGAGTAAGGACTCAGTGACGGGATTATGTTGTGTTGTAAACCCATGGATCAGGTGAGCTAGTGCAGTTTTACTCATAATAGTGGTAAGGTAGAAGTTACTCAATGAGCTTGACTTAATTGAAAGTTCATAGAAATTTTTACTTCTGAGGGAAAGGGACTCACATGTGCAAAAATGTTTGTGGCAGCCCTTTTTGTAGTAGTTTGAAACTGGAAACTGAATGGATACCCAACAATTGAAAAATGGCTGAATAAACTATGGTATATGAATGTTTTGTAATATTATTGTTCTGTAAGAAACAACCAACAGGATGATTTCAAAGAGGCTTGGAGAGATTTACATGAATTGATGCTAAGTGAAATAAGCAGAACCAGGAGATCATTCATTATACACAGCAACAACAAGACTATATGATGATCAATTCTGATGGAAATGGTTATCTTGAACAATGAGATGATTCAAACTAATTCCAATTGTTAAGTGATGAAGAAAGCCATATACACCCAGAGACACCTGTGGGATCTGAGTGTGGATGGCAACATGGCATTTTTCACATTTTCTGTTGATGTTTGCTTGCATTTTGTTTTCCTTCTCAGTTTTTTTGTTTCTAAATCCATTTTTCTTGTGTATAATTATGTATAGATATATTGGATTTATCACATATTTTAATATATTTAATACATATTGGACTACTTGCCATCTAGGGTAGGTGATGAGGGGAAGGAGAGAAAAATTTGGAATAGAAAGTTTTGCAAGGGACAATGTCAAAAATTACCCATGCACATGTTTTGGGTTCCTGATGTCTTAGAACATGGAGACAGCTGGACTGTCTTTAACTTTAGTAGATAATTCATGTTTTGAAGAGTTTTGAGTTATTGTGAGGATAAAAAATCTAGTCTTTCATCTTGTTGTTCATATGAAACCTATAAATTAGGTGTGAATGCCAAATACAGAAATTTATATTTTAACCTAAAGGAAATGAGCTAGGGGAGGTCACAGAAGCCTCTTAAGCAAAGTCATGGTCCATCTGTATATAGCAAGTAATGACCTGTGCATAAGAGGGATTGCAAACTCATCAACCAATTAAATCAGGTTGTTAAAGTAGTTCAGGAAAGAAGTGATAAGAACTTGAATTAAGACAGAGACCACATAAGTAGAGAAAAGGATATAGATATGGATACAAGAGGTGTGAATGTAGAAAAGATGAGACTTGCCATTAGATTGGGTGTGCTTGAAGACAAAAGGAAGGAAAAGATGAGGGAGAATAAAGAATTGAGTATGATTCAATGATCATGGAATCATGAGTGTGGGTGACTGGAATGATACAATTTATTTTGGTTAATTATAAAAATGAACTTTAAAGTTCCTTTAAGCTTAGAACTAGTGTATGATCTCATGAACATGTGAAAATACAAAATCAAAACCCCAGTTTATATTTGTTGTTCAGAACAGGTAATTACATTTATTAAATGAGACTGAAAAATCTGTGCCTCCTCAACACGGGAAAAAATGTAAGTGGGTGAGAACATGCAAAATAAATTTCATCTTAATATCAAAAAATAATACATGTCTAAACTTGCTGAGACACATTCCACTCTGTGCTTCACATGCTTTATGTTTGAAATATTCCATACTTGCAGTTTTATGACTTTAGAAAAATCTGTTTCTGTATATGCCATCTGGGATTTAATAGGATGTTCTGATGTGCTGCCCTGTGGGTGGGGTAAAAATCTGAATCCTCTCTGCTAAGCATTGGATTTGTAGTTTAGAAAGACATTGCTTCAATAAACTGGGAAAACATTTTTACATTCAAAGGTTCTGATAAAGGCCACATTTCTAAAATATAGAGAGAATTGACTCAAATTTATAAGAAACCAAACCATTCTCCAACTGATAAATGGTCAAAGGATATGAACAGATGATTTTCAGATGAAGAAATTGAAATTATTTGTAGTCATATGAAAATGTGCTCCAAATCACTATTGATCAGAGAAATGCAAATTAAGACAACTCTGAGGTACCACTACACAACTGTCAGATTGGCTAAAATGACAGGAAAAGATAACGATGAATGTTGGAGGGATGTGGGAAAACTGGGACACTGATACATTGTTGGTGGAACTGTGAATGGATCCAACTATTCTGCAGAGCAATTTGGAACTATGCTCAAAAAGTTATCAAACTGTGCATACCCTTTGACTCTATTGGGCTTATATCCCAAAGACATCTTAAAGGAAGGAAAGGGCCCCACATGTGCAAAAATGTTTGTGGCAGCCCTTTTAGTAGTGGCAAGAAACTGGAAACTGAATGGATGCCCATCGATTGGAGAATAGCTGAAAATATATGAATGTTATGGAATATTAATGTTCTATAAGAGTTGATCCAGAGGACGATTTCAGAGAGACCTGGAGAGACTTACATGAACTAATGCTAAGTGAAATGAGCAGAACCAGGAGATTATCATACACGGCAACAACAAGACTATATGATGATCAATTCTGTTGCATATGTCTCTCTTCAACAATGAGGTGATTCAAACCAGTTCCAATTGTTCATTGAAGAAGGAAGTTATCTACACCCAGAGAGAGGACTGTCGGAACTGAGTGTGGAGCACAATATAGCATTTTCACTCTTTATGTTGATGTTTACTTGCATTTTGTTTTCTTTCTCTTTTTTGTTTTTCCTTCTTGATCTGATTTCTTTTGTGCAGCAAGATGATTGTATGTATATATATTCATATATTGGATTTGACATATATTTTAGCATATTTTACATGTATTGGGCTACCTGCCATCTAGGGGAAGCGGTGGAGAGAAGGCAGGGGGAATTTAGAACAGAAAGTTTTGGAAGGGTCAATGTTGAAAAATTACCCATACATATGTTTTTAAAAGAAAAGCTTTAATAAAATTAAAAAAAAGAAAAAGATAAAGAAAGACATGACTTCGTCTCATCCCAGCCGCCAAGCTATCATGAGATTTGAGTTGAAGGAGAGAGTTCCCTTAGCCTGAGAATTTTGGAATTATTCTGTTATGGAGCCAGGGTGGGAGGAAGGGAGAAAATAGATGGAAGAGATAAGAGACTGAAATAAAAAGATTGGAAAAGAGTAGTTATTTCAAGAAAAAAAAGGTGACAGAGTTAAAGGAATAGTACCAAGATGGATACTTTGAATGTGACCAACATTAGGCATTGATTTATCAGAAAAGATGTAATTTTTTGTATTGAGAGGTTCTAGGATGTTGGTGATATCCAAATATTTGGGAGGTGGCACATGTGAGGAATGGATACATTAACTTTTCTTGGGAGTAAATTATTCTTTTGAAACTTATTTATAAACAAAAAATAATCACTTATTTGACCTTGAGCAAATAATTTTACCTCTTGGTCTCAGTTACCTCTTTTAATTAAATTCAAAGCATTATGGAATATTTATTATAGCTTGGCCATGATACTAGGTGCTATGGATACAGACCAAAAGAAACACTGCTGAGTCAAAGGGTATGCACAGTTTGATTTTGCATTTCTCTGATCAATAGTGATTTGGAGCACCTTTTCATATGAATAGAAATAGTTTCAATTTCATCATCTGAAAACTGTCTGATCATAGCCTTTGACCATTTGTCGATTGGAAAGCAACTTGAATTCTTATATAAGACAATTCTCTATATATTTTAGAAATGAGGCCTTTATCAGAACCCTTAAATATAAAAATGATTTCCCAATTTATTGCTTCCCTCCTAATCTTGTCTAAATTAGGTATGTTTATACAAAAACTTTTAAAACTTAATGTAATCAAAATTATCTATCTGTGTTCAATTAAGAGTTCCAGTACTTCTTTGGACACAAATTCCTTCCTTCTGCACAGGTCTGAGAGGTAAACTACCCTATGTTCCTCCAACTTTGCTTATAATATCACTCTTTATATCTAAATCATGAACCCATTTAGATCTTATCTTGGTATGTATTGTTAGGTGTGGGTCAAGCCCTAATTTCTTCCATACTAGTTTCCAATTTTCCCAGCAGTTTTTGTCAAATAGTGTGTTCTTATCCCAAAAGCTGGGGTCTTTGGGCTTATCAAACACTAGGCTGCTATAGTTATTGCCTTGTTTGTTCTGCAATCCTATACTATTTCACTGATAGATTACTTTATTTCTTAGCCAGTACCAAATGGTTTTGATGACTGCTGCTTTATAATATAGTTTTAGATCAGGCACAGGAAGGCCACCATCATTAGCCTTTTTTTTTTCATTAATTCCCTTGAAATTCTTGACCTTTTATTCTTCCAAATGAACTTTGCTACTATTTTTTTCCTAGATCCGGAAATAATTTCTTGGGAGTTTGATTGGTATGGCACTAAATAAGTAAATTAGTTTGGATAGTACTGTCATTTTTATTATATTTGCTCGGCCTACCCATGAACACTTGATGTTTTTCCAATTGATTAGATCTGACTTTATTTGTGTGGAAAGTGTTTTGTAGTTTAGTTCATATAGTTCATGAGTGTTCTTTGGCAAATAGATTCCCAAATATTTTATACTTTTGACAGTTATTTTGAATGGAATTTCTTTTTGTATCTCTTGATGCTGAACTTTGTTGGTAATATATAAAAATGCTGCTGATTTATGTGGATTTATTTTGTATCCTGCAACTTTGAAAAAGTTGTGAATTGTTTCTAGCAGTTTTTTAGTTAAATATATGTTAAGTATACCAACATGTCATTTGCAAAGAGTGATAATTTAGTTTTCTCATTACCTACTCTAATTCCTTTAATCTCTTTTTCTTCTCTTACTGCCAAAGCTAACATTTCTAATACAATATTAAATATAATGGTGACAGTGGGCAACCTTGTTTCACTCCTGATCTTATTGGGAATGGTTTTAGTTTGTCTCCATTACATATGATGCTTGCTGATGGTTTTAAATAGATGCTACTGATCATTTTAAGGAAAAGCTCACTTATTCCTATACTCTCTAGTATTTTTAATAGGAATGGGTGTTATATTTCATCAAATGCTTTTTCTTCATCTATTGAGATAATCATGATTTTTGTTAGTTTGGTTATTAATATAATTGATTATGCTGATAGTTTACCTAATATTGGACCAGTCCTGCTTTCCTGGTATAAATCCTACTTGGTCATAGTGTATTATCCTGGGGATGACTTTCTGTAATCTTATTGCTAATATCTTATTTAGGATTTTTGCATCAATATTCATTAGGGAAATTGGTCTATAGTTTTCTTTCTCTGTTTTCACTCTACCTGGTTTAGTTATCAGTACCATATCTGTATCCTAAAAGGAATTTAGTAGTACATCTTCTTTCCCTATTTTTTAAATAGTTTATATAGTATTAGAATTAATTATTCTTTGAATGTTGGGTAGAATTCACATATAAATCCATCTGGCCCTGGAGATTTTTAATTAGGGATTTGATTAATAGCTTGTTCTATTTCGTTTTTTCAGATGGGGCTATTTAAATAATTTATTTCCTCTTCTGTTAACCTGGGCAGCCTATATTTTTGTAGATATTCTTTCATTTCATTTAGATTATCAAATTTGTTGGAATAAAGTTGGGTAAAGTAACTCCTAATTATTGCTCTAATTTCCTCTTCATTGGAGGAAAGTTGTCCCTTATAATTTTTGAGACTAGCAATTTGATTTTCCTCTTTCATTTTCTAATCAAATTAACGAAAGACTTATCTATTTTGTTGTTTTTTTCATAAAACCAACTCTTAGTTTTATTTATTAATTCAATAGTTTTCTTATTTTCAATTGTATTGATCTCCCTTTTATTTTCAGAATTTCCAATTTGGTATTTAATTCAGAGTTTATGATTTGTTCTTTTTCTAATTTATTTAATAGTAAGCCCAATTCATTGATCTTCTCTTTCTCTATTTTATGCAAGTAAGCGTCTAGGGATATAAAATTACCCCTTATAACCGCTTTGGCCGTATCCCTCAAAATTTGGTATATTGTCTCATTATTGTCATTCTCTTGGATGAAATTATTGATTGTGTCTATGATGTGCCCTTTTACCCATTCATTCTTTAGCATTATATTATTTAATTTCCAATTTATTTTTGGTCTATTTTCTCCTGGCCTTATATTGCATGTGATTTTTATTTTATCATGATCTGAAAAAGATGCCTCTACTATTTCTGCCTTTCTGCATTTGATTTTGAGGTTTTTATGCCCTAAAAATGGTCAATTTTTGTATAAGTTCCATGAACCACAGAGAAAAAAGTAAACTCCTTTCTGTCTCCATTCAGTTTTCTCCAGAGATCTATTATACCTAACTTTCCTAACATTTTGTTTACCTCCCTAACTACTTTTTTATTTATTTTTTGGTTTGATTTATCTAATTCTAAGAGAGCAAGGTTGAGATCCCCTACTAGTGTAGTTTTGCTGTCTATTTCTTCTTGCATCTCTCTAAATTTCTCCTCTAGGAATTTGGATGCTATACCACTTGGTGCATATATATTTAGTATTGATATTGCTACATTGTCTATGGTACCCTTTAGTAAAATATAGTTTCCTTCCTTATCTCTTTTAATTAGATCTATCTTTGCTTTTACTTGATCTGAGATAAAGATTGCTACCCCTGCTTTTTTTTGTTCACCTGAAGCATTGTAGATTCTGCTTCAGCCTTTTACCTTCACCCTGTATGTGTCTCTATGCTTTAGATGTGTTTCTTGTAAACAACATATTGTTGGATTCTGGTTTTTAATCCAGTCTGCTATCCACTTCCACTTTATGGGAGAGTTCATGCCATTCACATTCACAATTAAAATAACTAATTCTGTATTTCCTGCCATCTTATTTACCCCAACTTATGTTTTTCTCTTTTCTTCCCCCTTTCTCCCTTCTCCCATCCCCAGTATTTTGATTTTGATGACCACCTCCCTCAAACAGTCCTTCCCCCCTTTAGAGTCCCTCCCCCTTTTTTTCCACCTTTCCCCAAATTCTTCTATTTTCCTTTCTATTAGTCTGTCCCTTTCTTTTCCTCCTTTCCCTCCCACTTCCCTATAAGGAAGGACAAGTTTCTCTGTGAAACCAAATATGTCTGATATACTCTTTTAGAGCACAATCTGTTGAGAGTAAGATTTACACAATGCTCATTCCCCTCCCTTCTTTCCCTCAATTATATTAGTTTTTCTTTGTCTCTTCATGAGATTTTACCTTATTTTTACCTTGTTTTTTAAACTTTATTTTACCACCTTTCCCCTTTTTTTTCCAGTATGCTAACCCTTCCACCTCTAGGTGCTTTTTCATATTATCAAAGTAATAGCAAATTTTACCCCCCCCCATTTTTTTAAGTATACCCATATTAGAAACATAGTTCTCAAGAGTTCTTTCCTTTTTACCTTTTTATGCTTCTCTTGAGTTCTGTGTTTGCAGGTCAATTTTTTTGTTCAGATCTGGTCTTTTCATTAGAAATAGGGGAAATTCACCTATATCATTAATTGTCCATCTTCTTCCCTGGAAGATAATGCTCATTCTAGCTGTATAGCTTATTCTTGGCTATAATCCAAGTTTCTTTGTGTTTTGGAATATCTGGTTCCAGGCTCTACGATCCTTCAATGTGGAGGTTGACAAATCTTGTGTGATTCTAATTACAGTTCCTCAGTATTTGAATTGTTTCTTTCTAGCTGCTAGCAATATCTTTTCCTTGGTGCGATAGTCCTGAAATTTAGTCATGATATTCCTTGGGGATTTAATATTGGAGTCTCTTCAGGAGGTGATTGGTGAATTCTTTTTTTTATTTTATTAATACTTTTTATTTGCAAAACATATGTATGGGTAATTCCTAAACATTAACCCTTACAAAGCTTTCTGTTACAAATTTTTCCCCACTACTCCTCACCCCTCCCCTAGATGGCAGGATATCCACTACATGATAATTATTTT
>JAJPUD010012678.1:9175-27018 GCA_023553655.1 Myrmecobius fasciatus | reverse complement strand
TTCTGATTCTAAAACATCAGGACAGTTTTCTTTTATGACATCCTGGAAGATAGAGTCTAGGTTCCTTTTTTTCAACATGGCTTTCAGGGAGTCCAATAATCGTTAGATTGCCTCTCCCAGATCTCTTTTCCAAATCGTTTTTCTTAAAATATAATTCATATTTTCTTCTATTTTTTCATGTTTGTTTGACTGATTCTTGAAGTCTTATTGAGTCATTCACTTCCATTTGTTCAATTTTAATTTTTAATGTATTATTTTCTCCAGTTACCTTTTTTTAGCTCCTTTTTTAACTGGCCAATTTGTTCATTGCATACTTTTTCCATTTCATAAATTTTATTTTTCAGTGAATTTGTGTTTTTTTCATATTTCTTTTGTAGAGCATTATATGCTTTTTCTATTCCTTCTTGCAATGATCTCATTTCATTTCCCCATTTTTCATCTAACTCCCTATTGAGATTCTTTATGCAATCTTCCAGGAAAGTCTTGTGAAATGAGGACCAGCTCATGTCCCCCTTTTTAGCTTCTTCTGGAAGAAGCTGGAGTTGCTATACTTTTATGAATCTCAGGATCTGGGCTCTGTTCTTCTAGCTCTCCATGAAAGCTGTCTATGGTGAGAGTTCTTTTCTGTTTTGTTTTATTCATTTTTTTTAAAGCTTGAGGTCTGTTTAAAGCAGGGAAGCAGCAGCCCACTTTAATTTGCCCTGGGGCAATTTGGCTGATTGGCTTCCAGTGCTGGACTTCTGGTCCTGGGCTCTCCGTGATAGTAAGGCGTTTGCAATGGGTTACAATCTACCTTTTACAAAAGACAGATCTGCCAAAGCACCTACCCACAATCAGGGCAGAGTGGCCCAAGCATCTCCCACGGACTCCCCAGGTGTTTAGAATCTGCCACGCTGAGTCCCACCCACTTTCCTGCCCTGTCTCCTGGAGCTGGGCCAGAGCTAGGCAAACTGCTCAACCCTCTGCCCAACTGAAATAGACTTGCTCTGGAGCTCTTCCAAGGTAATTTTTGCTGGAGATGTTTTGTACTCCAAATATTTGGAGGCACTTTGACTCCAGAACCAGTTCAGAGGCTTAATCTGCAGTTGGTTTGAGAGAAGGTCAGAGGAGGTCACAGAGAGTCTTATCTTCACTCCACCATCTTGGCTCTGCCCTTCTTCTCTTATCTATTTAAGTTCTTTTAAAAATAAATCTGCTGAGTGAAACAAGGCTGCCCACTGTCACCATTACTATTTAATATTGTATTAGAAATGTTAGCTTTAGCAATAAGAGAAGAAAAAGAGATGAAAGGAATCAGAGTAGGTAATGAAGAAACCAAATTATCACTCTTTGCAGATGACATGATGGTATACTTAGAGAACCCTAGAGATTCAACTAAAAAACTACTAGAAACAATTCACAACTTTAGCAAAGTGGCAGGAATCAAAATTAATCCACATAAATCATCAGCATTTTTATATATTACCAACAAAGTTCAGCAGCAAGAGATACAAAAAGAAATTCCATTCCAAATAGCAGATGATAGGATAAAATATTTGGGAATCTATCTGCCAAGGAAAAGTCAGAAACTATACGAACTAAATTACAAAACACTTTCCACACAAATAAAATCAGACCTAATCAATTGGAAAAATATTAATTGCTCATGGGTAGGCAGAGCGAACATAATAAAAATGACAATACTACCCAAACTAATCTACTTATTTAGTGCCATACCAATCAAACTCCCAAGAAATTATTTTACAGATCTAGAAAAAATAGTAGCAAAGTTCATTTGGAAGAACAAAAGGTCAAGGATCTCAAGGGGATTAATGAAAAAAAAGGCAGATGAAGGTGGCCTTGCTATACCAGATCTAAAACTATATTATAAAGCAGCAGTCATCAAAACTGTTTGGTACTGGCTAAGAAATAGAGCAGTGGATCAGTGGCACAGGATAGGATATCAGGACAATCTAGGCAATAACCTTAACAATCTAGTATTCGATAAACCCAAAGACCCCAGCTTTTGGGATAAATACTCACTATTTGGCAAAAACTGCTGGGAAAATTGGAAACTAGTGTGGAAGAAATTAGGGCTTGACCCATACCTAACACCACATACCAAGATAAGATCTAAATGGGTTCATGATCTAGATATAAAGAGGGACTTTGTAAGCAAGTTAGAGGAACGTAATATAGTTTATCTCTCAGACCTGTGGAGATGGAATAAATTTATGGCCAAAGAAGACCTGGAACTCCTAATTGAACACCAGATGGATAATTTTGATTATCTTAAGTTAAAAAGTTTCTGTACAAACAAAACAAATACAGACAAGATTAGGAGGGAAGCATCAAATTGGGAAATCATCTTTACATTCAATGGTTCTGATAAAGGCCTCATTTCTAAAATTTATAGAGAATTGTCTCATATATATAAGAATTCAAGCCACTCTTCAATAGATAAGTGGTCAAGGGACATGAACAGACAATTTTCAGATGATGAAATTAAAACCATCTCTAGTCATATGAAAAGTTGCTCCAAATCACTATTGATCAGAGAAATGCAAATTAAGACAACTCTGAGATACCACTACACTCCTGTCAGATTGGCTAAAATGACAGGAAAAGATAACGATGAATGTTGGAGGGGATGTGGGAAAACTGGGACACTAATACATTGTTGGTGGAACTGTGAATGGATCCAACCATTCTGGAGAGCAGTTTGGAGCTATGCTCAAAAAATTGTCAAACTGTGCATACCCTTTGACCCAGCAGTGTTTCTACTGGGCCTATATCCCAAAGAGATCTTAGAGGAGTGAAAGGGCCCCACATGTGCAAGAATGTTTGTGGCAGCCCTTTTTGTAGTGGCTAGAAACTGGAAACTGAAGGGATGCCCATCAATTGGAGAGTGGCTGAATAAATTATGGTATATGAATGTTATGGAATATTATTGCTCTGTAAGAAATGACCAGCAGGACGATTTCAGAGAGTCCTGGAGAGACTTGCATGAACTGATGCTGAGTGAAACGAGCAGAATCAGGAGATCATCATACACAGCAACAACAGTATTACATGATGATCAATTCTGATGGACATGGCTCTCTGCAACAAAGAATTGTCTCAAACGAGTTCCAATTGTTCACTGAAGAAAACCATATACACCCAGAGAGAGGGAAATGAAATATGGAACACAACGTAACATTTTCATGATCTCTATTGACATTTGCTTGCATTGTGTTGCCTTTCTCTGATTCTTTTTTTTTTCTTGTAGATAGGATTTTTCTTGCATAACTTCTCAAGCATTTTAACATTATTAACATGTAGTGGACTTCCTGCCATCTAGGGGAGGGGAGGGGACTGGGGGTAAAATTTGTAATGGAAAGCTTTGTAAAGATCAATGTTGGGGAACTACCCATACATATGTTATGCAAATAAAAAGCTTTAATTAAAAAAAAGTCTGCTTTCATTGCCTTGCTTGTAGAGCCTTGCTTTTCAAACATTGTAATTATATATGGACATGTAATAAGATAGCATTATCACAGAAAGGCAGAAGAAGACAGTCTACAGAGAGGCAGGATTGAAGTCAATACCACTTAGCTTTAAATTTTGCTTCTAATTCATGATAACAGAGTTAACTATGACCAAGTCACTTAACTTTTCAGTAACCCCAGACAACATTCTAACCCTGTAAATTGTAGGTGAGTTGCCAGTCTTCAGTTCTGATGGATATTTCTATGCCAGGTATTCCCTATGCTGATAAAATTATTGATGAAATTCTCTTATTAAGTAAGACTGCATTGAAATATAATTTTCATATTCAGCCTCATACAAAACCTGGGTTAAAGAATTAATCATTAGAGAATCTTTTTTTTCCTGGTAAGTGAGAGCAACTGAGAGGGAAGTTTTAAAATGATCAGAAAATGACCACTATGTATCAAATTTCATATTCTATTCATTTTTATTTAATAACTATAATTCATAATACTTTTCACAGAACATGATATGTAGGGTCCTACCATAAATAAGGGCTCATATATGGGGTTAGATATAAAAACCGAAAACAGTTTATATTTTTCTGAGGAGAAATGAGGTACGTAATAGTTAAAGCTCTTAACATTTCTGATTAACTTTTTATTCAAGGAAATCTTGCTGGATTATCTCTACTACACTACAGTCACAGTATAATTAGTGCTAATACTTCTTTGCTAAGTTCCTATTAAATAGTATGTTAACTTGCTGCTTTTCACATATTCTCAAGTCATTTCAGTATTCTTTCCTCACCTAGACTGTAAATCTCTAGACTGTAAATTGACAGTATCTTCTCAAAAGGAAGTTCTAAAGCCAAATTCCTAGTCAATATACTTTAACTGCAAAAGAATCACAGAATCTCAGGTGTCAGTGCAATATAGTTCTACAATACTGTACTCACCCCAATGAAATCCCCACTAAAACATCCCCAACAAGCCACCATCCAGTCACTTTTTGAAGGCTTCCAGTGAGAGAGAATGCAAGGTAGTTCATTCAACTTCTTAAACATTTGTAACTGTTATCAAGTTTTTCCTACTACTTCAAAAGTAGCTCTTTGCATCTTTTACCCATTAGATATGGATTAATCCTTTGACATAAAGACAAAAACAAAACATCAAAAATTGTCTGATTTCTCTTCCATATGAATATTTTGCATACTTGAAGACTGTTTCTCTTGAACATTTTTCAAGATTTAACATTGCTAGTTCCTATGAGATCCTTCACCATTCTTGTTGCCCTACTTTAGATGTTCTCCATTTTATCAATGTTTTTCCTAAATATGATGCTCAGAATCCCAAGCCACAGATAAGAACATATAGTTTTCAAATTGAAAGATGACAGTAATAATGCTCATGTAACACCAGTCACTTAATCCACAGATATAGTATCATACTTAGAAAGGTACTTACAATTTTTTTTTCTTTATTTTTGGTTTGTTTTATGAAAAAGATCACCCTCAGATTTTACTAGTCATCAGGCAATAGAAATTGCTTTGGCAGTCTTAACTCATAAAAAATGAGGACAAGATTTCATACCTAACAAAGAATGTGATCCTTAAGCCCAAGAGAATTAGGAAATATCAAAAGAATTAAGAGATGGACATTTTTTATTAATGCTTTTTATTTGCAAAACATATGCATGGGTAATTTTTTGACATTGACCTTTGCAAAGCTTTCTGCTACAAATTTTTCCCTCCTTACCCCCAACCCCTCTCCAGGAATTCTAATACGTGTTAATTATTATTTATACAGTTATCTTGCTGTACAAGAAAAATTGGATCTACAAGACAAAAAAAAAAAAAAAAAAACCTGAGTAGGAAAACAAAACACAAGCAAACATCAATCGAGAGTGTGAAAATGGTATGTTGTGGTCCACACTCATATCCCACAGGCCTCTCCCTGGGTGCATATGGCTTTCTTCAAAGAGATAGACATTTAGAAGCAGAAAACAGAAGCTTGGATTGAGTCTAAAAGAACAGGGGACATTTAGTCTATAGAAGAGGTTACATCTAATTTTAGACTTATAAATTCTAAAGTTTTAAAGGCAGTCATATAGAAGAAAGAATAGATTTGCATTGTTGGATCCTAGAATGGTATTTTATACAATAGGAGCTGCAGAGAGGAATATTTAAGGTAAAGCTTTTTTTTTAATCAATAAAAACATCAAAAACACAATAAGACTATTTCTGGGGCTAAGATATTTCTCCTCCTCTTCCACCAGAAGGTTTTTATGTAGTGTCTGGGTGACCACTTGAATGGATGACTATTTTAGAGAGGAATCCCATTCAAATAAAGGTTCAACAAATGGCTACTGAAGTCCCTCCATTTTCTGTTCTATCCCCAATAGGCATAAATCCTTCCTAATAAACATCTCCCCTTATCTCCACTAAAATGGAAGTTCCTAGAAGGCATGGATTGTTTCCTTTTGTCTTTTGTATCTTCTGTACCTAATTTGGCATATATTTAGTGATAAACAATCATTTTAAATTAAATAAAATTGTTCTATTAATTTCAAAAACTAAGGAGACTTAGGTTTTCCAAATATAAATTCCTCAAATTGAAGTTCACATGAGGTTTATGGAATAAAGCTGTGGAAACCTTTATTAGACCCATGGTTGAATCATGTGTTAAATCAAACACTCCCAAGAGGAAAAGTACTATTAGAATTACTTTCCCCCCTCTTTTGAAAACAAACCCCAGACTTCTCTGTTTGTAGTTTGCCTGCACTCATACACACACATTACTGTGCTTTTTGGAACATTTTAAGGCTCTCTCTTAAGGACAAATATGCACATGTGATTATTAAAATCATTTTTACTTTATCACCTATAATATACACTCAACATTTTTGCACTTGGAAAAAATATATATCTAGTACCACTGAAGTTGGTTTATAAACCACATGAGAAAGTCAGGCATTATTTTATAGTCATACTTGCTTTCTGACCCAAAACAATATTGTTCACCTAGATCACCTACCTTACTCATGCAAACTTGGCTTCCTAAGATTTCTGTACTCTGCCAAAAATCCAACCTTCTGTTAAAGGGGGAAATTTATATATATTTTCCATTGAGGATATTCAGAAGCAATCTCCATAGGCTCTAAATGCAACTGCAAAATACTTTGAAAAATAGAAATATTGTTGGGACAAATATTATAGGTTACTATCTTGATGGAGGGACTATCACTTTTATAAAGCATTTCTTATGTGTATAATTTCACACTTTCCATATCGTGTTGTTTGTCAGTTCTCAAACATACTTCTTAGAATCCTGTAGTTATACCATTTTAAAGTTGAAGTTCAGTACCACTTAGTTCAACCTATAACTTGGCAGGATGCTCTACAAAATACAAATCAACAAGGAAAAAGCAAAAAAAAAAGTGAAAGAGACAGATTTAAAAAGAAACAGTTGCACACACACACACAGACAGAGACAGATTCAGAGATAAACAGAGGCACAGAGACAGAGATACACAGAGAGGACAGAGAGAGACACATATACAGAAACAGAGACAAACAGACAGAGACACAGAGAGAAAGACAGAGATAGAGACATAGAAAATAAGAGAGACAGAGACAGAGAGAGGCAGACAGAGGGAAGGAGAAAGGGTGAGAGATTGAGATTTTAGAAGCTAGATTGTGATAAAGCCCATTGGGATTCAAATGAAGTTACTTGTCTATGCCATAAACACAAATTCTGGTTCTCACTGATTGGTCACTAATGGTTCCCAGTTTAAGCTTCACTTGATGATTGGGTTCTAGTGGCTCAGAATGAGTATACAAACCAATTAATTATTTCTGTTCTGGCCAGAACAAAGGGTCTTCTCCTCCCAGATTTTTTGTTTTTTTGAGTTAGACAAAAATAAAAATCATTTGCCTCATTTCTTACCTGATCTTAAATCACTGAATCACTGGATGTGCATTGTCTCAGACAAATTAGATTTGGGAAAAATCTAAGCTTAAAAAAGCCAAAGTCTCCCCATTACTTTGGGGCCATCTACAGTCATTCTGACCTATGTCTTGTCACTGAACTCAAATAACTCTGCACAGAGTAAGGGAGAAGACTTTACACAGCCCTGACTCACTTAAATTCAATTCATTTGAAAGTCTAGATATTATCTAGACTTGGTCCTAGTTCAAGAAAGAAGGAAGAACAACAAGTAGCATTGAGTGGGTTTCCTTGAGATATCTTTGGTTTAGGAGAGCTGGCCAAATATTCACCCTTTTATTAATTATTTGCTAGAATAATTAATAAAGTGATTAATTACCCAGAAACTATGTCTCTCAATCTTTTTATACATCACAGTGCCCTTCATAAACTATGGATTATTTATATTAAAATGTCATATTACAATCATTTGTGTCTGTGTCTTGTCACCCCACTAAATTGAGAGTGCTGTGAGGATAGGAACCATAGTTAATCTAAACTTCATATCACTATAAATAGTAGATAACTGATGATTATTTATTGAATAAAAATTGAATGAATAATATTTAGTCTCATATATTTGTCAGATAGATCAAATTTTTGTACTACTATTCTTTGTATACATATTTTATCTCCTTCACTATACTTTAAACTCCTAAGGGCACAGAACATCCCATTTATGTTTCAGTCTTCCTCAAAGCCCAAGAGAGTGCTTTGCATATGGCAGGAGCTTGATAAGACAGTGCAATTGAACTGGAAAAAAAATGCCATATTGATTTTTTTTAAAAAGTCTCTCTTCATATTTGCCTTTACGTTTTATGCAATCATTTCTAAAGTGTTCAATTTACATTCAAATGCCTGGAGCTAGTAGGATTTGTAGTGATCAACAGATGTTACTGCATGTTTGAATAAACAGAAGTAATGACTTTCTTTTATTTATTAAATAGGACTTTCAACATTCTTTCTGGCATTTCAAATCTACCCTTTTACTGTAAGTCTCAGTGTAACATCAAGGATGTCACACTTTCAAATTATTTTTTTTAAAGGCTTGGATAATTAACAAAGACTATTGGTTAGAATATGAAATTTGTGGGTCAACTGCATGTACTCTGCTTTCATTAACAAATAGTATGTATTGGATTCCCACACATACACAAAAAGTAAACAAGACATCTTTTAGAGAGGGCTATACCTGTTATTCTTTGACAGGTCCTGGTCTTTTGATTATTGAGTCTTACATTCCTAACTGTGAGAAGGGGATCTTTCCTGATCATCCCATTTCCTTAGAGTTTATTAAATGATGACATAATGAAGTAGGAGGCTAGCACTCAAGTTCTAGACATCCTTAGGCCTACAGGTTTATTTTGTTTCTAATACTATGGTGAACAATTTGGTTACTTAAGGTATTTTGTTTTGGTTTGTTTTTAACATTTAAGTTCTTTATATCAGATGGTTTTCAGTATATATACATACTAAAATTATAAACATCAAGAAGAAAAGAATCTCCAGAATACCATACTATGTTTGTCCAATGCAAACCTTCTTCAGATTATAATAAATTAACAATGGCATTATCCAGGTTTCTTTGCTTAGATATAATTCAAACCATGGGAAGTTGCATGCTTGCACTCCTAATGGTGTACAGGAAGGACAGTTATGGAATCTCACAACAGAAATTCAGATTTAAAATGCTTATGAAATATTTAGTTTTATTAATTTGCAACATTTGATATTTTACAGGATAAAATATGAATCAAGTATAAATGTGTCAAAAATGCATTAACCTGGAATTTAAGGCCCTCTATAACCTGGGTTTAATCTACTTTTCCAGACTTATTTCTGTTTGCTGTGTTTCAATTTAACTGAACTGATAACTGTTTCAACTCTCCATGCTACCCTCCACATTTGTACATTCAGGTAGGCCAAAACTCATGTGTGGAATATATTTTGTTCTAAACTCTAATAATAAAAAACCTTCTATTCAAATCCCAGTTCAGTCAAATTGTACATCCCCAAAAAGCTTAGTCATCTAAAATGTAGTCTACAATTTGAGATACTTTTGTCAGCACATAGGATATATTTGGCAAATAATTTTGGAAGTACCTGTGATTTTTTGGCAAGTCCTAGTCTAGTGCTTCCTCCATGGTTTAGCCGAAGGATGAGGTATTTAATCTGGAGATTAGGAACTAGAAATATATAGGCTATAACTATGAATTTCTCTGTTATTGATGCTACCATTTTTCAATTTTTCAAAGCATCTTTTTTGTTCCAGTATAATTTTTTCTGAACTTTTATCCAGATGCTCTGAAAGGATAAGCCTCTAGGACATTCAGTGTTTTTCATGTCCAAAAGCCTAGTCTATGACAGCATTGTTATAAAACTCTTTTGAAGGAATCATTTCTTTTAAAAACACTATCATTCTTCCAGTAACAATTCAGAAACTCATAGTAGAGTTCAGTTCTACACTTTCCTTAATTCTGTGTATCCAATTAGCTGCCAAGTTTTGTTGAGTCTATTTTTACATCTCTATTACCTAAGTCTTCTCCACTAATGTGATACTATCCTAGGAATGGTTCTTTGTCAAAAAATAATAATAGCTTTTTCATTTTTCAAAAGATATACAAGGATAGTTTTCAACATTCATCCTTGCAAATCCTTGTCTTATAATTTTTTCTCCCTCCTTTTATTCCTCCCTTAGATAGCAACTAATACAATTTAAGTTAAACATGTGCAATTCTTCTAAACATATTTTTATATCATGTTGTGCAAGAAAAATCTGGTCAAAAGGGGGGAAATGGGAAAGAAAAAAACCAAGTAAAAAAATAACAACAAAAAAGATGAAAATAATATGCTTTTATTTACATTCAGTCTCCATAATTCTCTCTCTGGATGCATAATTCTCTCTCTCCACAAGTCTATTAGATTGGCCGGAATAACCCCATTGTTGAAAAGAGCTAAGTCCATCCCAGTTGATCATCACATAATTTTGTTATTGCTGTGTACAATGTTCTCTTGGTTCTACTCACTTCACAGCATCAATTCATGTAAGTTTTTCCAGACCTTTCTGAAATCAGCTTGCTGATCATTTCTTATAGAACAGTAATATTTCATTATATTCATATCCCATAACATATTCAGCCATTCCCTAAACAATGGCCATCCACTAGGTTTCCTTGCCACTACAAAAAGGGTTGCTACAAAAATTTTTGCACATGTGGGTGCTTTTTCCCTTTTTTATGATCTCTTTGGGATACAGATCCAGTACAGACACTGCTGATCAAAGAATATGCACAGTTTCATAGTTCTTTAAGCATAATACTTGGAATGTTTTTTTATCATGTCTCACAGCTCTTAAATGAGCTTCATTTTTCTAGTTTCTGCTCTCTCCAACTATTGTCTCCATGGCTGCCAAATTGATATTCCCAGAACACAGGTTGAACCATCCCATTTTCCCATTCACAACCCTTCAATGGTAAACTATTTCCCTAGGATGAAATACAAGTTTCTTTGCTGGACATTAAAGTCTCTCACAATGTGGTTTTGGTTTATATTTCAAAGCCAATTTCACATTATTGTTCTTAATGGACTCTATATTCCTAACATTTTGACCTACTCACTTTTCCCCAAGTTCAGAATTATACCTTGCAGCTTTGTATTTTTGTCAAGGCTATACTCCATATGTAGAACTCCATAGGTAGAACTCCTACCTCTTAGTATTCTTTCTTTCCTTGAAGGCTCATTTGATGTACCATCTCCTATTGGAAGCCTTTCTAGATCTATCTAATCACTAGTTGTTTTTTTTTTTTATCCCTCCTCAAATTATCATGATTATCAACATTTGCTTTGATTAAAGCATGTACTAGGTTCTGGGGCAACAAAGATAAAAAGCTGAACCCATTTCTGTCTTCCAATAGCTTACATTCAATTGCTCAGGAGAATATAAACTACTTGGATTTTTAAAACATGGTCTCTTTTTTTGATATCATCTTAATTTTCAAGTATGTCTCTCCCCTATGAAAAGGACAAGACTTTCTAATGATAAAAAAGTAATTCACTAAAAATAAATAACATGTCGACTGAATGTGACAGCATATGTAATGTCCTATATCCATAGTATCCTAATTCTGAAAAGAAAGAGGGGAGATACATTTTCTCATCTCTTCTTAAGGCATAAACTTTATATAAATTACATAGTATTCTTTTTCATTTTTTGTTCTTTCAATTTAGATTGCTGCAATCATATCTATGTGCATATGTGTGTAAACAAATATATACATATCTGTCTCCTGATTTTGCTTATTTCACTTTGTATCTATTCACGTAGATCTTAAAATTTTTATAGCCTTTGTATTCATCAATTCTTTCATTTCTTTTTTATATTCAACAATTTGTTTAACCACTTTGCAATAGATAGATTTGACCTTACTTCTACTTGTTTACTACTAGGAAATGTTTCTATAAATATTTTGGTATGGAAACTGCTTATCTTCGTCTATCTTGAAATACACATTGAGCAGTTGGGTCTTTGGGTCAAAAGGAATGGACCTTTCAGTCTCTTAGGATAATTCCGATATTTTTCATAATTTTGAACTAATTCATTTCTCTACCAATAGTGAGTATATTAATATGTCTGTTTTCTCATAACCTAGAATCTACTATTCTCATCTTTTGTCATGGCTGCATGCTTTTTAGGCATGAGGTAATGCCTCAGAATTATATTGATTTTCATTTTCCTCTTATTCTTAGCAATTTGAAGCAACATTTCATATATGAGAAGTTTTTGCTCATTTTCTTTGACCAGTTTAACCATTGCAGAGTAATTTCTTTTTAAAATTTATTTGCATGAGTTCCTTATATATCTTGACTATCAGATCCTTGGGACTCTTATTTCTCCCCTTGTACTCCAAAGGTCAATGTGTGTGTGTGTGTGTGTGTGTGTGTGTGTGTGTGTGTGTGTGTATGTGTGTGTGTGTGTGTATGTATATATGTATGTAGGTATATATTGCTTAGAGAGGTACTTAATAGAAATTTGTTTGATTGGATTGATTTCATTGTATGAATCATCATTATGGAGGGAGATTCTGCCTCTATAGTAGAAGTACCAGTGGGAGGTGCTATGATCTACTGAAAATCAGGTATTGGTCTCTGCTATTTTGTATTTCTAGACAGGTTTGACCATGTCACTGCATTGTTTGATGAATTCCAGTGGCTCTCTTTTATCATTTTATGATCAAATATATATTATTCTATTTGACATTTAGAGCTTTTCTTAATATGATTCCTATGTGATACATTCTGTGTAATCCTAGACAAATCCCTTCAACTCCCTAGACCTCAGTTTCTTCATATATAAAACTAAAGAGTCAGACTTGATGGTCTCTGAGTCAACTTTCATTTCTAGAACTATGATTCTAACTTTCTAGGTTTATTAGACATTGTTCCACTTCATGTGATCCAAGGAAGTTAAAATTACTTTCTTGCTATTCCTCATACACAAAATGTTGGATTCCAGCTCTATACCTTTATAAATATTCCTCCCGATACTTCAAATATTTTCTCCCAACTCCTGCATTATAGGATCCTTATTTCAAGTCAAAACTCACTTTCCAGCTTTCCTGCCCCCCCTTCCCCTCTCAGCTACTAGTGCTTATCACATAATATTCTTCAATTTATCTTGTTTATATTATTTATGCATTTATTTATAGATATGTCATATCCTCTATATAATTTAAGCTCTAATTTTAGCAGCAACTGTTGCACTTATATCTTTGCTAGTTCCTAACACGGTATTTAGCAAGCAGGAGGTACTTAAATGTTGTTGGTTGATTTGCTAATGTTATAATGATCCTGTCACTGAGCGAAAGCAACCTGTGGGATGAAGTTATGAAGTCCAAATGACCATACATTAGTGTCATCTCCAAATCACTGTGAGATTGAAGATTCAGTTCAATTAAAGAAGGAATTATTAAGCACTTTCTATGTTCCACATTTTCTGCCAGGCACTGATGGGTATAAGGATAAAAATGAAGCTGCCACTAACTTAAAGGACCTTAAGTCTTTTTTTAATGTCTCAGAAGAAACAATAGATGTAATTATGTTTAGTTTTTTCAAATAAATGGAAATGAACCAGCTTTCAAATACATAACAACAGAATTGTATAAAGTATTTAAAATTAATGTCTGAAGCATGAGAATTTTTTTTCAGGGACCTCTGATTAATTTCTACTGGCATAATAACACAGGAAAGTAGATATTAGATTCAATAATGTTCTGAAGTATATTGTAAATGAAGATCTTTCCTCCAACCTAATCTGTCAATTCACATATATCTATTCAAAATTCATGTGGTAAGTTGGAAAAATCAAATTCCCTCAGTGGTGTTAGTAGTTTAGACTACCAATGACTATCACCACTGTGTGCTTTATCCTATTATGAGAGGTCAGAGTATGAGGTGTGATAAACCCATAGTGAAAACAATCTTTTACTCTCCAGGGATAGATATCATTAAAGTATTAATGGCACCTCTCAACATGTTTCTCCCAAAGGGATGACAAACTCTTCATGTAATCCTAACAGCCCACTTTCCACCTGAAAAAAATGAAACCGACCCTATTGGAAGATTTATGCATTTAAAAAGCAATAAAGAAAAAAATCAGAGTTTTTTCTAAAAAGACATTCTCTTCAAAACATTCTTTGTTTTCAAATGAATGCATTAAAAAAGAGATATTTTTAATTTTAATGTAACTTTGGCCCAACATAAGTTGATAGCCATCCTGTTGTGGATTTTAGTTAGTATGTAACATTGAGGTTATTATACAGTCCTATAGTTTTTTTTCTGAAGAGAAAATTTTATTATCTGAAGATAATTTTGTTTTTGAAGTGGAGTTCAAGAGTTACTAAATGGACTCCAAGATGAATGGATTTAGGAGGACAAGATGAAATACTGTGATACATCATGAAATATGATTAATGATACCAAGGGAAATAAAATAACAGGTTTCCTTGGAAATGGGCTGAAAGTGCACAAAGTCTGAATGGTGATGTGCATCTGAAAGCCTCAGTCCTGCCACCTAATATCCAACTTCTCTGCTAGTATAAACACAGCTGTTAAATGTCTCCTACCACAGCAAAATGAATGAGTCTCCATTCTCTCTGCAACCACAGTCTATTTTCCCAAAGACAAAGGCTGTGTTGACTCTCATTCCACAGGAGAAGATGGAGAGGTCCAATCCATACATTCAGCTAATTAAAAGATTCCGATCTCATAGCTCAAAGCAGGGAAGAGGTGTAATTTTAAAGCAGCCATGAGTTTGGTATGGGATATGCTTCCTCAGGCTTGAACATGACCACTGATTCACCTCTTGAGGTAGCCTCATTTATTTTTGTATGCTTTCCTTCAATTCTGGCAATCGTGACCAATTCCTAGCATATGTTAAGAATGAAAGATGCAAGGAATCATATGAGTAACCTCTCTATTCTCCCCTCTGTAGGTTAGACAGTAATAAATGCAGAAAGAATTAGGCTCAGGGTCTTATATGCTCCACACTCCTAAAAGCCCCCTCCTTCAAACTCCAGCCTTGAATACTGGCTTACTTTGGCCTGGGGAGGGGGGATTTTCAAAATAATTCTTTTATTTTAATGCTAGCCTCCCTTGCTCTCCCATAGTAATTTAATAGAATTTGCTACATTAAATTTTCTGATACAATTATATCAAAGAGATAACCATATAATGCCTAACTAAAATGGAAAAATAGACTCTCTTTTCTTACTTGAATGTGTGTGTGTGTGTGTGTGTATGTGTGTGTGTGTGTGTACCTAACTAAACAGATTCTGAAATGGAATGAGGAATGAAGAGGAGAGGCTGCAAGGAAGACTTCATAACAGAAGAAGGGGCATCAATAATCTAGTTACAGTTTTTATTTCCTGGAATGCTAAGGCCATTTGCTGGTCATAGCTAACCACATTTGTGTATATAATGAACAGGAAAAGGGACCAATAAGTCTAGATTTTTCTTTCTTATATACGGGTTACAAAATACTAGATTATGGGACTTTTATATCCTAGTTTGTTTCCTCCCAGAAAGAAAGTCATAAGGAAAATACTATTTAAAAATCATTTAAGAAGGAAATTACTTTATGAACTATACAGAAAACTTCTACAAGCAGACTATATTATATTATTAGTATTGATTACCTCACCTTTTACATAAGTGACTCCCTCCTTTTTTGTCCTTATTGAATTATTGATCAGGAGTTGAATAAAACTAGGATGGCTGTTTAATGTGGACTTTAATAAGCTTTTATTAAACACCTACTATATTCCATGCATATGATAAGAACAGGGAATATAAAGAAAAGCAAAAGCCAGTCTATTCTGTCAAAATACCAAAAGTGTAATGCAGAAATAGAGATAGAAATATTTAAGTAACAGAATTATAGTGAACCAATCCTTGCAACTTGGTGATATACCATCTTGAAACTAAGCTGATTCCATGTATATCATTCTCAGACATTGGTTTTCTTTTCTTTTTCCTTCAATCATGTATATGTATGTGTGTGTGTATGAGAGATGAGAAATCTGAGAGATAGATAGAGAGAAAAAGAGACAGAGAGAGAGAAATGAGGCAGAGAGAAAGAGAGAGGGGGAAGGAGGGAGAGGAAGCAGGGAAGAGGGAGAAGGAGAGGAAGACAGAAAGGAACAGGAAAAGAGGAAGAAAGAGAGAGAGAGAGAGAGAGAGAGAGAGAGAGAGAGAGAGTTGTGTATATATATATATGTGTTTACAAGAATTAGGGATAGTATGTGTATGTGAAAGTGAGACAAAGACAGAAAGAGGGACAGAGATACAGAGAGCAAAAGATAGAGCTACAAAGAAAAAAGGAAATACACAGAGAGGGAGGAAGTTTGTGTGTACGTATGTGTGTGGTGTGTGTGTTTAAGAATATGTACAAGAATAGGTGCATATTTGCATGAGAGACGGAAAAGGGGAGAAAAAGGAGACAATGAAAAGAGGTGAAATAGGATGCCCAGGAAATATCCTCAATTGGACATGGAACATTAGCCTCTCCCCTGCTCAAAACCCTCTCTCTTCACATGTTCTTACAATTAGGGATTTGGGCTAACAGCTTCCTTTGTGGATATAAAGTGATAACTTACAGTAAGGTAGTTTTTCCTCAAAACAATACAGCAAAGTAAATGTTGCTTTTGATTTCTATTTTACACATAAGGAATCCTGAATCATGAGGAAATTGACATTCAAAGAGTCTTGCTCAGGGCCTAGTTCTAGCAAATGCTGAGCTAATTTTCGAAACTAGGTCTCCTAATAAAGCTTCATTTTTTGCTACATGGAAGAGATCTCTATCATGCCAGTTTCAGAGGGAGGACTAAAATAACTAAGCATTCTTTTGCATCTCAGTGTTAATTGTTTTTGATGAGTTCAGCACCAGTTTAAGATGATCTCAGTGACTTAGAATTATTAATATCAATCGAAGTAACATATATATATATACATATATATATATATATGTATATATATATAATATGTTACTTCGATTGATATCAGGGAAGCTCAGGGACACTGATTTTCATCTCATATTGCCTTCTTCTTTGCTTCCACCTCTTTCTATGCCATCTTTAAGGATTCTTAAAAAACAGATCTAACTCTCACATGGTTTCCATTTTGAAGGTTGCCTCCTCCCTTGTGAATCACTATGTTGAATGAGAAGCTCATCTGTAAAAATTACAAGCTTTGTTCTGCCAATAAGTTTGACCAGAAGACAAAAATGAATAAATCACTTTGGGCTTTAGTTTTTTTTTTCTCCTAAATGAAAGAACCAACATAGACGACAAACTAAAAAACATAGAAGAACTAAATTTAGATATTTCTTCCTTGCAAGTATTTAGTTTTCCCAGACTCATGAAATTAAGTTGTTTAGTTGTGATTTTTTAAAGTATGATAAAAATCATTCATTTTAAATTTCTTTATTTAAAAGTATTGTACATAAGTGATGGGAAATGTTGGCATGCCTACCAGATGACTATGCCTGGTATTTGATAAAGAAATGACCTTTGATGGCATCAAAGCTCCTGACATCACAAAAATACAAAGAGCTGAAAATTTGTTTATGGAAGCTTTTAACAGTAAGCCACTTTTTCCCCCCAGTTCAATGGGGAGTTAGGTGTGACATGTGTCAGACAAATCAATTTGGAGAGAAAATACAAATTCCCGGGGAAATTTAACCATATTTAGAAATAAATGTGTAAGTTTTAGAGGAATAGGAAAATTTCAAGTGTGACACATCCTAAAATCTTGCTCACTTCCAGGTTAAACAACAAACAAACAAATAAGCATTTGCTTGCTAGATACAAAGCATGGTAGGATTTCTTTTTTGGGGTTTTTGTTTGTTTGTTT
>JAJPUD010012677.1:3369-48124 GCA_023553655.1 Myrmecobius fasciatus | reverse complement strand
GGATCCGCTGTTATTCAATTGATTATTAAAACTAAACCTGAAACATCAAAAAAAAAAATTGCACAACAGCTTCCAACTTGTATAGGGAGAAGTTTACAAACTAGGAATTTCTTATACCATTGAAATTACAGATCTATTTTTTAAAGTAGTTGTGTACATGTTGTCTCTGCTCAGTGTAATAATTTAAGCTTGTCAAGAGTAGGAACTGTTTAGTTATTTTGCCTTTGTAAACCAGTAACTATCAGGTGGATGGCATATACAGGGTATCTAATGTTTATGAATCATATTAAGATTATTACTCCTTCATTTTATGAAGGGAAAATTAAAGTAAAGAAAATTTAAGTGACTTGCCCAAAATCACATAGATAATAAGTTATAGGATCTGGGAAATTAAAGTATATATTCTGAATTTAATCAAAAGGAAGAAAAACTAAATAAAGTAAGATGAATTTGTATGAACTGAAAAGGTGACTACTTGAGATTCTTATCAACCATATGATTTTATAGCTGGGAGGATAACATCAGATTAATGATATGAACTGGCCTTCTATTATATTCTGTTATGCATTTTGAGCATTAGTTTAAAAGAGTAGGCTGGAAGAGCAAGCAGTAATAATGTAAAATAAGAGGGGTTTTTTTTAGTCTTTTACATGCTATTTTGAAAACAGACAAATGGAAAGAGAGGAGTTTTTATCCCATTAGTCTTCAAGCAATGTGTCATAACACCGCCACAATTTACTTTATACTAGTCATAAAACTTTGACATGAAAAAATATAGGAAAGGACAATTATAAAGTCTACAGAAGCATTTCCTGACATTTTTAGGACTGGATTCAAGATGGTCTCACCTCTTCTCCCATTTAATCTTGACCTTTTCATGTAGGAAGATGGTACCTGAGAGGTGGCACAGCACTTTGAGGATAGCTAATTTAAACATTTTAAGAGAGAGATACAAAAGGGGAAGCTTGAGTGAAGACTTTTGCTTCAGTATTTTTCTGCTCAAATACATCACTTTCATTCAAGACTTTCCCTTACTCCCAGGATGCTTAAAGTAATTACATCCCACATACTGTCCATCAAATTGGATTATACAGGTCATCCATTATATTATAAACATCAAAAGAACATTTCATCCTGAATTAAGTTACTTCAATTAAATGTATTGAAGGAAAATTCCAATATGTGATTCTGATGGCTATGTTTTGTACAGATTTCTTGCTCTCAAAAGTGTCTGGCAGTTTTTAGTTATACTCAAAATTTTTCTCATATTTTTTTTAAAGGTATGCAGACAGCCATATTATATGATCACCAAATTATCATGTCTATGATTTATCTATTAAACAATTAGAATTTTTCTTTGTTAGTTGATTTTATATGTAGCTTGTAGAAGTAAATTCATTACTTTATAGTTATATTTTACAGAAATATAAAATTCATACTGAAATTAAATAAATCTTAATACCAAATTAATCTGATGGTTTTTAATGCTTCACATTATCATTCTTATGATACATGGTGATTAGGTATATAAATTGTAAGCAGTGTGATGCATCAAGAGAATCATCTTAGACCTGACTTCAAACTGCCTCCTAAAAACGACTAGTTGTCACTAAATCTTTTTAAGCATCAGTTTCTTCTTCTGCAAAATGAGCTTAACAAATATCACCACCTCACAAATTTGTGAAGGAATGAGATAATCTTCATAAGATGCTTTGCAAATATAAATTATCATGTCGGCTATTATTATCAAACAACTGCAATTTTTATATAGACAAATCAAATTGTTATTTTTTTCTTCTCACTTTGTTACTTCTCTAAGATCTCTCATTACCTTAGAAATCATTTGAGAGCTGTATCATTTTTTCATCTTTGTACCATAGTATCTTTTCTATGGGAAGCTAGATAGGAGAATTCCAAGACGGAGTCAGGGAAGAATCATCTTCCTGAGTTCAAAACTGGCCTCAGATATTTACTAGCTATATAATCCTGGGAAAATCACTTAACCCTGTTTGCCTCAGTTTCCTCACCTGTAAAATAAGCTCGAGAAGGAAATAGCAAACCACTCTAGCATCTTTGCCAAGAAAACTCCAAAATGGAATCAAGAAAAGTCATATGCAAGCAAAATGATTGAACAACCACCTTGTATAGAATAGACAAGTATTTAATACCTAATGAATTGAGTCAAGCAGCCTCAACAATTCATTTTCTAATTGTACTTAATCATAATCTAGATAGATAGATAGATCACTGATCCTGGAATTAAGAAGACCTGAGTTCAAATACAGCCTTAGGCACTAGCCATGCAAACCTCATGCATATATTTTAACATCTGTTTACCTCAGTTTCTTCAACTATAACAGGGGGATAATATCAACACCTTCTTCACAGGGTAATATGAGGATCAAATGAGATAATAATTATAAAGTTTTTAGCACAATTATCTGGCACACAGCAGATTTTAGCTATTTATTAAATCAGCAGGAATTTATTGGTAGTGGGTTGGGGGTTTCTTGGCAAAGATTTTAGAGTGGAATTTCTTTCTCCAGTTCATTTTATAGACAAGGAAACTGAAACAAGCAATCTTTAAGGTCACACAACAGTACATGTCTGATGTCAGAATTGAACTCAGGAGGATATCTTCCTGACTCCAGGCCAGGAACCATCCAACTGCCTACAGTATTTACTGAGCACCTACTAAACTTAGCATTGTTCTAGATATCTCTAACCACAAAGAGTTTGTAATATGGCATGTGGGGAGTTAAAAACACCTAGAGTTGTACTTTGCATACATGCATAGATAAATACACACATCAAGATATAAAGACCAATGTTCTATACCTAAGTTCCCCAAAGATGGGATGCCTCAAAGCAAAAGCAATTGATGAGAACATTGTGATAGTCACCTGCCAAGAGCGTGATAAGTGCTCATATAGACAAGCTCAGAATGTGGTTCCATTTGTACCACCTAAGAATATGCATATCTCCCATCACTACAAATCTCTTCTATAAGATTCAATTGTGATTACACTGGAATCAAACAACCTAGATTCAAAGACTGACTCTGTAGGACATTAGTCAAGTCACTTCCTCCTTCCAGATCTCAAGTTCCTCATCTATAGAACAAAAGGGTTGGAACAGAGAAACACTAAGGTTTCTCAAAATTCTTAAGTCCTATGATTCTCTATTTGCCACATACATATTCTTGTTCACATCTCTATAGAATTTCATTCTTGATCCTAGAAAAATGACAATGCTGTAACCAAAAGGGAAGGGGTACAAAAGGCAACCATAAAATTAGAGATTTAGAGCTAGAAGGAACCTTATATATCATCTAATGTTTGGACTATTGCAATAGTCTGTAGTGAATCTGCCTACCACAAGTCTCATTCCATTTAATTCATCCTCCATATAGAAAGAAAAGGCCAGGTCATGTCACTTCTCTGATGACATGTGGATCCCAATTATCTCTAGAATTAAATAGAAATCCTTTTTATGTTGAAAGTCTTTCATAACTGTCTCCCTGTCACCTTCTTTCCCAGTCTTCCCAATCTCTACAATAAAGTCTTCAATTCAGTAACAATAGTCTCCTTCCATGTCTTTTTTTTTTTTCCACACATAAGATATTTCATATCTCAGTTCCACACATTTTTATTGGCTCTTCTCCATAACTGGAATAATTTCTCTCCTCCTTATGGCACACTTTGCTTCCTTTAAATCACAACTAATAGTCTCATCTTCTCCAGGAAGTCTTTCCCAACCTCCCCAACCTCTCTTAATTCTTTCCTTCTATCAATATTTTTATAACTTGATCGCACATTTTTGCTTGCTTGCTGTCTCTTTCATTAGATTATATGTTCCTTAAAGATGGGGACTGTCTTTTGCCTCTTTTTATATCCCTAACACTTGATAAGAGTGCTTGGCACAGAGTCAATACTATTAACTGCTTACTGACTGATTGAATTGTCAAATGCAATCTGCAGGTGGATGTTTGGTGAGCCTGTTTCTATCATGAAGAGGTTCTCTTCAGTTTGAAAGATGTGCTGGTATTATAACTTTTTTTCTTTTCCACATGCTGCATGTATGGTCAAGAAAAGGCCTTTTCATTGTGTTAACCTTATCGTACATAGAAAAAAAAAAAAATTATTGGAAAATTCAGGCTTTCTTTCTCCAAAGCCCCTCTACCTTATAAAACATCTAAGTTCAGATGTCACTCAGCCAATCAGAAGTCACTATATCTTCCAAGAAGGTACTCTGAAACCTAGTACTTGTCTGCAAAGGGCTGTCCTTTAGGGAACAATACCAAATCTGTCTGGGATGAAGCTAGGATAACAACTATGTTTAAAATACCTATTATTTTGGGAGGGATTGAGAAAATTGTAGAAATAAATTTCCATTATAGATGACTTTTAGTAAAAAGCAAAACATGTAAAAGTAAATATAATGATAGTCCTGGAGTACAGATGATGAAATATATTACTTTCTTTGTGGCAGAGATTCAGGAGTTTAATATATAATCTTCTGTGGTTTATCAGATGCATTCACTGTAGAAAATTATCTAGTGTGTTTCCTTAATTATTTTTCTTTATTAAAAGAGACTGCAGGTGGTGGTGGAGAAAGGTGTTCAAGTTTTGGAAAGGGGAATGGAAACAAAGAAGAATTTCCAGAAATAATTATGATGCAATGACAAAAGGTATCAAAAGAATATTTTGAATTATAAAGATGGCCACCATTATTTGCCTAAATGATAAAAAGATATTATCTATATAGGATATAATGGAATTTGCTTTTAACAAAAGCTTATATATTTTTCACATTATTTCAGCTGTGACAATAGCAAAAAGTTTTCTAACTATCCAAATTCAGTGAAAAATAATTTTTGAGAATTTTTTCAAAATAAAACAAATTATAAAACAAAGCCTATTTTCAGTGAAAATCATGCTTTTCAATTTTTGTTTTTAGTTATTAAACTTTATCTTGTTTTTCATCCTTACTTCTAAATACCTACAGCATTTTCCCTGTGCTATCCATTCCAGCAAGAAAATGTTATTGTGTAGTATCCTGTTACAAGTAGTTTATTTTATTTTTATTTCTTGTTTTATTATTATTTCTTCTCAAATTTCTCTCTAGTTTAGATTATCAACTCCTTGAAGGCCAAAACATAGAATATTAACTAGTACAATTAAATTAGACATAGATATGAATATATAGATTTTCATAAATATTTGATGATTTATTAATTTAAAATTCTCAATGTCTCAATGAATCAAAGTTCTAATGCGATATATTTAAGCTACATATGTGCAACTCAAAAGTGTGTGAAATAGGGGATATCAAGGTCATATTTGGCATTCTATTATATGGATAATATTTGTTAATTTATAGGACCAACCACAAGATTTAAAACTAAAAGATCTTAAATATTAGCTTTATTGTACAGATAAAGAAAGTGAAACCACAGGTAATTATTTATCCACAGGAGAAAAACTGGGTTTTAAAACTTTTGCCTGCAAATCTTCTTTCCACTAAATCCTTAAGGCCATGGTCTTTATTAAAAAACAAAACAAAACAAAACAAAACAAAAAACCTCTTATAGTAATATGTAAATATTTAGTATAGCTAGTTCCTTCTTGGAACTAATATACACTTAAAACATGCTGATAAAATTTAAACATAATCTCTTAGAGGCAAGAGGTCACTGCTTTAATAAAAGAACAAAACCCTTAAGTCAAACAAATGTTTGCAATCCACTAGAGTGGTGAAAACATGATCTTGTTGGTAAAAATCTTTGAATGGCAGAAAGCTTTTGATATCTTTTACCATCCTTGCCAAAAGAAAACTGTCCTATACTCAGAGCATAGGAATGAGTTCACACTTGTTTCCCAAAATAAAGAGCAACCCTGTGTGAAGCCCTGGGACCTGCAGCAAGGCTCTCCCTCATGGGCTGAGGAGATGTAAGTCATATCTGGAGAGCAAATTGACTAGAGAATTTTTCTCCTGTATAATAGGGGAGCTTTAAAGATTCATGATTATTCTTTCAGGAGTTTCTCTTTTATTTTCTTCTTTTCAATTGTTTGGGTGGAGATCCTTTGATTATTCCTCTTCACTTAAAAGTAATTGCTTTTGTAGATAAGAACACCCATTCAGAATCAGTCTATCTGAACTGAATGTGAATGGGGCCTACAAGCTTCCTTGAATCAAAGCTATTGTTTAACACACTCAATCATGCTTAAGGATATAATCTTTTAACTATGAAGAATTGAACTGGCAACACTGGAGCAACTGACAAAAAGAGAAAAACAAAGAACTGAGCTCTGGCAAAAAAAATGAAAGTTTTACTGAGTGACAGACTATATGGACATCCTGGAATAGAAGATTTGGGCCGATTCCACCTGTTACAGTTACCAATTCAAGAACTGAAAGAAAAAAAGTCTGTTCTCTCCCAAACTTCACCTTACCCTGTCCATAAACAGTAAAATATAATATAGAGCTTCATTTATCCCAATATCTCTGTAATCTGAACCTTGCTTCAACCACTAAGAGACCAGATGTTACCTAAAGATAACAGGAAACAAAGCAGAATTTAAGTGTTAGGAAGTTTCCCCATTCTTGGCTCAGAAAAATTCTAATTAAACTTATCACTTTTTGCCCAAACATCCCAAAAACTGCAATGGAGGAAAACCATATGGATTTTATGGACCACTGTATTGCCCTTAGATTTAAAATAAACTACTTGTAGTTTACTACACAAGAACATTTCCTGTATGATCTAATTCTATATTTGAAGGTGAGGTTTCCTTAGCTCCAGCATCTCCCCATTTAATAATGGTGAAAACTGATTTTTCAATTTTTTTATGCATTCACTTGATTAAGCATTTCCTGTAAGCTAGACAATAGTGATTAATAAAGATAAAAAGAAAACTGCTAGGAGTACCTACATTGCACAGTGGATAGAGGACCAGCCCTGAAGTGAAGAGGACCTGAGGTCAAATTTGATCTCAGACACTTAACACTAGCTGTGTGATCCTGGGCTAGTTACTTAACCTCAATTGCCTCAGCCAAAAAAAAACAAACAAACAAACAAACCTGCATCAATAAAATTCTATTTTATGTACTCTGTGTTTGTGTCTGTGTGTGTGTGTGTGTGTGTGTGTGTGAGTATAGCAGAATACAATATGTATGCTGAGATGTATGTATATATATACCCACATTTATATACTTACAAATGTGTTTGCATACATGTGTGTATATGTATGTATATATATATACATATATATACATGCATATACATGCATGGTCAGTTCTGGAGAAGCAGGGGCAAGTGACATGAGGTGAAATTTTAAAAGAAAGGAAGAACATGCAAATGCACAAAGAAGGAAGATATAAGATTGTCTATGAGCAAAAGCAATTAAGCCATTTTGAAGGCAATGTAAACTGAATGAAGTAAAAATAATAATTCAGCAAACATAGAGAGATAGGCTGGAGCCAGATTTAAATACATATATATTCATGATGCAACATAGAGTATTATGTTATTTGAAAGAATCATAGGGTCCTAGAGTTGGAAAATACTTTAGCAGTCACCTATTAAAACACCAGCCTAAAGTTTGAATCCCTTCTCAAAACACTCCAAATATTAATGCCCAAGAAAATGTTAAAAATATTATGAAATAGTACATATTCCTACAGGATATGTGTTAAAGTATTTTTCCAAGAGAAGATCTTAATTTGTGAAGAGTCAGTAAAAGATTACTGAAAAATAAATGTGACTAAATGCTCATGAATGTCAGGGAGAATTATTAGATAGGTCAAGTTACAACTGAGAGACTTAAACAATTAAAGCCTAATATAACAAGATAATGAGTATTTTAATATTAATAATGAAATAAAATATTGATAGTGAAATGTAAAAAGACTGAGTCTTTTTGTTGGGCAAAAAATAAATAAATAAATAAATAAATAAGACCACCATCATTAGGTAAATAAGACAGGCTTTAGGTGGTTGGAAAACTTTGCCTTCCAAGGAATCTTCTTGTACTGCCTTACATTATTTGAGATGAAGCCAGAAAGGATCTTAGAAATGTGTAAGGGTAGTTAACCACAAGATGGTTACAGCAGAATCCAGACTCAGAGGCTAAAAAAGGGCATATCTAATGACAGCCTTTGCCTGACTTTTATATGCTGGTGTTGGTGACTATGACTAAAGAGTTATCAATGTGCTATTATCAAGATGAATTCTTGGGGGCAGCTAGGTGGTGCAGTGGAGCACCAGCCCTGAAGTCAGGAGGACCTGAGTTCAAATGTGGTCTCAGACATTTAACATTCCCTAGCTGTGTGACCCTGGGCAAGTCACTTAACCCCAATTGCCTCAGCAAAAACCAAAAAAAAAAAAAGAAGATGAATTCTGGCCACTATATCCTACAAAGATAGTATCAGATTCAAATAGAAAAAGAAAAGCTGAACTGGAAACAAAGATTACAATGGATTATATAATGATTTAGTTTTAAAATGTAACATTAGTTATGTTTTATTTTATTTTTATTTATTTTGTTAACTATTTCCCAATGGCATTTTAATTTGATTTAGGCCATATTTTAGAGTATTGTTGATCACATGCAAGTCCAGGATAGTGTGTTTGACACCTCTGCCCTCCCAGTCTAAAGGCCTACTAAAACTGAAACCTCATACTAAGCAAGAAGCAAGCTCATCAGAGACGCTGTCACACCTGGTCAGGAGTCACTGGAGTAAAACACCAAGTGATAATAGTAGAATCAGGCCTACTTAAAGCAATAAAATGACATCTCCAGAAGATGTCATCCTATAGTGTCAGAGGTTATTAATTGCCCATCTACACATTTCCCACATGGGACATGCATGTTTTGTTAAATGTAATTCCTATGCATGTCTATCTTCCCACACTGATAGGATGGAAAAAGTATTTTTAAATAAAACTTTTAATTTTCAATATATATATATATAATGTATATATGCATATATATGAATAATTTTCAACATTCACCCCTACAAAACCCTGTGTTCTAATTTTTTTTCCTTTCCTTCCCCTCTATTCCTTCCCCCAATTGGCAAGTGATCCATTATATGTTAAACATGTGCATTTCCTCTATACATATTTCCACAATTATCATGATTCACAAGAAAATCAAAAAGGAAAAAAAGATAAAACAAGATGCAAGCAAACAACAAGAAAAGTGAAAATACTATGTTGTGTTCCACACTCAGTTCTCACTGTCCTCTCTCTGGGTGCAGATGGCTTTCAACACAAGACCATTGGAACTGGTCTGAATCACCTCATTCTTGATGACAGCCGTGTCCATCAAAATTAATTTTTGTATAATCATTTAGCATCAGTTCATGTAAGTCTTTCCAGATTTCTCTGAAATCATACTGCTGATCATTTTTTATAGAAAAATAATATTAGGATGGAAATTATTGAGAGAATGCACCATGAGTTTGTACTCCTAGATTAAATTCTTTTGCTTTGCTTAAGTCCTCTGGCTAACTAGAGGGGAAAAAAAGCATACTTGGCTAGGGGCATGTGATGTATCACTTTAAGCGGATATAAACAAAGAACCTTAAATTGTGATTGCCATTCTGGCAATGTGCTGTTAAAAGTGAGAAGAATAGGGAAGAAGGCGCTATCACAGGAGTTACAAGGATATTTCTCAATTTCCATGATTAATATAAGACTACAAAATCTGTTCACTATCTTTAATGTATTTTATTTCCTTCTGTTTTTTTTTCTTGTTATTTCATTATAAGTTGAAAATGTCATTGCATTTTAGAAGACAGATACTACCAAAAACTGTCATTCATTTAAGGCCACCTCCTAATTTTCTAAAATGTATAGAGATTAAAGGAGGAGAAGAAAGATATCTTATAGAAGGAAGCAATATAGAACAGTGGGAAGAATAGCAACTCTTATGAAGGGAAACTTTTTAAATCCCCCTTCCATGACTTCCTACCTATGTGATTTTAGGAAAGCATCTAACTACCTTGAACTTCAGCTGTCAAATAAATGGGGTAAAATATATAACTTAATATTCCTTCCTACCCCAAGACTATGATCTTTTGATAAATAATAATAACTGGAATTCATAAGATCTCTTAAATGCTTTGTAAATATCTCATTTGAGTCTCCCCTTAACAACTCTTAGAAGTAGGAGCTATTATAATACCTCTTAAACAAATTTGAAATAATTTTTGTTTTTTGTTTTTTTTCTTACAACTTATATTATTGCCCCTTTTTTGAAAATTATTCAAAATTTTTTTTTTTTTTTTTTTTTGCAAATACTATTTTGAATGACTTGCTCAAAATCACATAAAAAATAAGTGAAAGACTTTGGATTTTTACTCAGATTATCTGATTCTGAGCTCCAGAGGTTTCTCACATATAGATGGAATTTTAATGACTTTAGAACTCTACCAGAAAAGACATGAAACTGTCCCTTTCTTTGATGTATTTGTCTTTACTAAAGTTTTCACTGAAACAATGACATCAGAGATTTCCCTAATTATTAACAGCACATTTTATAGCTATGTCTTTGACCAAGAATCTAATATGTTTATAAACATTAAATAAACCAATATAATGGAATAATTATTTAATGTGTTTTATTTGTCCATGTGCTTAGAGACATTTCAAATAAAACATTTAAATGGATTACAATAGGAACAGCTGCAAATAATCAATTTCTAAAGATATAGGAAATAAATATCACAGAGACATGCATACATACCTTCTAAATTCATGTGAAAGCAAAGTATGGTAAAACTATTATCAATATAGCTTCAATCAATGGGTTGATTCTGAGTTCAAGTTATATGCTAATATTCAAGTATATGTATAATGTAGTGAAACTAAACAATACACATGAAAACCAATCTCATCATACAATTACACTTCCTAGAAAACCTAGAGATCAAATATTTAAAGACATATTTTCCAAGTTTTTCTTAAGTAGATCTGAATTTATGTGCTTTCTTGCTTAATATCCAGTTTTTATTATGTAGATGCCACATACTTTATATGTGTGCATGGGAATATGTATGTAATTTTATTGGTTTTTAAATAAATGCTTATTAAATTGAAATAAAACATCAATTAATTATATGTAAGAGAAAGTCTTCATTGTGCATACATAATCATATTCACCTTGTCTACATTTACAAAAACAGTTCTTAAATGATTTGCTGATTTGAGTCAGCACTACTAACCTTAGCCAGTTAACTGAAGAAATACATTATCTAGTGAAAAGTTGAATGAGATAAAGTATAATTTATATAATTGATATAAACCCATTAACCCTAAAGGTACAATGATCAACTGCTAAAAACCAGGAGAGCTTCCTTATATTTAAAAGTTAGATCAAACCATTAAGATTGGGAAGAGGAAAAAAAGTAACATGCCAACTTATCACCAATAATACAATTAGCCTTTAGATTTTTCCTCAATCTAGTTGTTTTTATATCATTTAATGATTTTCAGAATTTTGAGATTACATGGGAGACTGATGAGAGAGAGAGAGAGAGAGAGATAGTGCTGAAAGAGGAGAGATGGTGTGGGAACCCCTTTGGCCAGTCACGGGCTTCATAAAAAATCTACACATCCCAAGAAATGAGGCAAGCCATCTATATGGTAAAAAAGGAAACAAGCTTATTTCACTGAAAAGAACAAACTCTTGCCAGTGGGCAGAGGCCTGCTAGGACTTTCACCTTGGTGGATTTACACTGAGCAGGAGCTCAGCAGGCCTTTCCCCTATTGGGAAGTCAGTGAAGATTTGGGGTTCAGTTATCCTTTTATTTTGCCTTCTAAGGCTTCAGGCTAGGAGATTAAGGGCTAATATTTGTAAAGGGAAAGATTTCTGATTGAATTACAAGTGTGCCTATGAATAGGTGGGTGGGACCCCTCTTATCTCCAAAGGAGGGTTTTTCAGATTTGAGGACTCTCCAGCCTTTCCCCCAGGATCAGGGGACACAATCAATGACAGTGTCTGCATTGGACATTAGTTTCTGCAACAAAATAAATATGAAAATTCTCTTTTTATGATTTGGTAGTTGTGCTTAATCTCGATGTTACACATTTTTCTATCATCAGTTTACTTAAATTTATATACTACAAATGATTTTGCTACTATGTCAGACTTAATAAGGGTGAAATCAAGATGTTCTGTTGTTTTCCTCCCTTTATTCCTATTGCCTTAACTCTTCTTTAGAAGGGCAATTCTCCTGAATTTTCTATAATGAAATTTTGCTGGAGGGTGGTAAAATAATAATTATTTCTATAAAGGAAGAGCTTTCAAATTGTTCACACCTATATCCTTAGATATATGTAATTTGTCAGATAGATTAGAGGCATCTTTAAATACATTGAGTGTAAAATGTTGAGTAATTATAAACCAGGCAATGAAGCACTGGCATTTTTTAACTTCTCCAATATGTTCTTTCATTTGTTAATGTAGCTCAAAAGGCCTATTTCTTTTCTATTAGTTGCTGTAAAAACAAACAAACAAAAGAACAGATAAAGTATGTTAAAAGTCTGGTATGGGTTTTTGTGATGACCTAATTCAATGGGAGGTGTAGTTCAATCAATTCTAGTTAACAAATATACCTAGAATATCCACTGGGTGTATAGTAATTGCTGTATTGGAGCCAGCAAAGAAATGGACAAACACAATGTTTTTCAGTACTGGATAACCACTTTTTCTATGGTGATTGTAGTAGAATGGCAATGGAGCGGGGGCGGAGGGGGGGGATAATAAGAATTTCAGAGTACATTAGGGGTATTATTTTAAAAATATGTGATTCCCTTACTTTCATATAATCAGTAAAACTATGAAATTCAATTATCAAAAAGGAATAAAATTAATTAAAGACTAAAAAAGGGACTGAATGAACTGATCTCTAAAGTACCTTCTAACTCTAAATTCTAGGGAGTTATTAGAGATTGTTATGGGGGAATAGAGAGAATACTAATCAAAGGCTTCCTACAGGGACTAAAGCTGATGGAGGCGATTAGTGAATAACCTGTATGTGTATTTGCTTAATTCTCCAAAATTTGTGTATTTGTTTGCTTTGTTTTTGTAATCAAGCAGTTTTAAGTGACTTGCCCAAAGTCACACAATTAATAAATATCAAGTATCTGAGGCCACATTTAAACTTGGGTCCTCTTAGCTCCAAGGTTCTATCCACTTAACTATATACCTAGCCAATTGTCCAAGTTTAGGATCTGTCCAAGATACATACACTAATAGAGGAGAATGATAACTTGACTCTCCAAATATAAACTATAGCATAGATGAAGACATAACTCATTCACATATTCTTTCCCATATGGACAGCTAGAAAATTCTTTTCAGTGATTATGAATCTCATTTTGATATCTTTCCAGTGCTCTGACCTGCTTCAATCACCATTATATCATGGTCAGATAGCAGTATTTAGAACTGGGAGGCATTTAGAGTTGGGGTTAGAGTTGGCAATTTCTCTACAACCCAGATATCATACCTTCATGAGAGTGGAGAGTGCCAATCAACCTATTTCCTGGACTTGATAACAATTAGAGATGTATGATGAGTTTTTTCTACCTTTAAAGACAATGGAGCCATCACATTTGGATAATAAAATCACAATTGCAATAAAATTCTTAAAGAAGTTAAAAAATAAAGAACTAGGGAGGAGAGGGAGGTGAGAGGGAGAGAAGACATAAAAATTAGCTACACTAGATTATATGCCAAAGAGGTTCCTCCTGCAGGCTATGGAATTTTGAGGGCAATTAAGGGATTTATTCTTAAAATATCAGAAGGAGAAGATACTCTGGGAACTTCTAGACAATATCCTTAATTGGGGCTAATGAGAGGAATAAATAGGCTTTTACAAGTGGTGTTCCATGATAAGAGATTTTAATTTGTGGAATTTTCACATCATGGGAACTGCAGAAGTCAAGCTCATTTCTTCCTCCAGCTCTGCTCTAAACTTATCTAACTCCCCTCCTCCAGCAGTCCTCTCATTTTGGAAGTGTTTCAGGTTTTTCCCCCCTGTACTTCTCTCTCCTTCCTGATTTCTTACTTCTTTTTAGATGTTGTCTTCCCTCATTAGTATAAAAGTTGCTTGAAAAAAGAGATTTTTTTCCCCTTCTGTTTTTATTCCCAGTATATAACACAGAACCTGGTAGGTAGTACATGTGTGAAAATTGTTCCAATTGTCAAAATACAGTTTCTTTGGTTCTCTTTTTAGACCTGTAACATTTCTTAGTTATCCTTCTGTTCATCATTTATGTTAGTAGGGATTTGCAAAATCCTACATGTTGACTTTTTAATCCAATTTCTTTTGTGACTTAATGTTCTTTATAAATGTAATTGCCATGGAATTATGCGTTTATTCTTTTTTTATATCCCTAAGCATAACATACTTTCCTTGTTTATCTCTCTTAATACTTTCTGATTTACTCAAAACAGTCTAGATTCAACTGAATCACAATTTTAACTTCTCTCCTCATTTTGAATGAATATGAATTTTTTCACAAAAGAATTTTATCTATAAGAAATATGTAAGTGGTTTTTGTTTTGGTTTTTAGTCCATTTCATACCCTTATAATAACTTTAATCCATTTATTCTAGGGAATAATTGTTAAATTAAATATCCTCTACTCTATTTTGTAAGATTTCAATTTTCTCAGGTAGGAATAGGGTCTTCCTCATGTCATTAATATTTTCATTATTATCCCAATCATAATTCACATATATAAATCAACATTTACACAATTCATATTTTATAATAATAGAAAGCTTTGTAAAAATACATTTGCCTGCCTGTTTTTTGATTGTTCCCTTTCTATCTTGATCTTTTTTTAAAAGCCTGTTCTTTACAAAAATGACACTACTTACTACTTTTACCCTTTTGTTCTTCCTAAAATTTTTCCATGCAAATGTTGATCAAAATAATGCCTGTTGTTTTTGTTATACCCTTATAATGATTAAATTGATATAATAACCACAACTATAAAGAACTCATTATTCTTCTAGATGATGGAACTCATCTTTTCTTCATATCAAAATATGTTTCAACCTTATCTCTATCCAAATTACATGAATTTTTATATTGCCATCATTTTTGAAAAAACTCATATACCAAAAAAAAGAAAAAAAGGAATCATATCTACAACACATATTTATAGTGGCTTTTTTGTAGTGCCAAAGAATTGAAAAGAAAGAGCATGCCCAATATTTGAGGAATGGTTGAATAAATTAGAATTTGAAATGTAGTGCCATCATATCATAAGACATTATGAAAATGAGCTTTAGTGAAAGCTGGGGAAACTTGTACAAACTCATGCAGAGTTAAGTGGGCAAAATCAGGAACTTTTATAAAAATAACAACTCTGTAAAAAAAAATTGTAAAAGTTTTAAGAACTCTGATCAAACCAACCATGTTTCCATTATGAGTTTTCTTTTTCTTGCTTTCTTTTCAATGAAGGGGTTTCTAGGAGAGAAAGAAAAATCAGTTTTGCTAATTAGAAATATTTTTAAAAAAAAGAATGCTCAGATTGATAGAAAAACTAATTTAAGGGTATCATCCTGCATTTTTTAAAATTTCCAGTCTATTACATCAAGCTAGTTTCCATCAGTTCTTATTTTCTTAAAACATTATGAAATTCAGAAAAATATTTTTCAAAATATGATTTTTTAAAATTTTTGAACACAGTAACCAATATCTAAGATCTTCTTTATTAATGTTGCATTAAAGCTTGGTAGAGCTGTGACTCAATGAAGTAAGTCTGATGTTTTTCTCATGGGAAACTGGGAATGATGTCAATTTTCAAGATGCCCCCTTTTCCCAATATTTTTAAAAATTTTTCTTAGATGATTTCCTGATCTGTTTTCCACCTAGTATTCTGTAAACTCAATAATCCTCAAATTTTCTCTTTGCCTTGTCCTAAAAATCTTTCATTTTTATTTCATATTTTTTCATGAATATTTTCAACTATAAGGAGATAGAATAAATGTCAAAGTAAATCATCAGAGTATTTGCACAGCCAAATGCCTAGTCAAAATATTATTTCAATAAGAGGCTAATTTTCTTTGTTTATTTCTAAAATGTCAGTAGCAGATTAAGAAATACTAAATTGCTAAAAAAGCATGATGTTTACAGAGAAACTAGGGTCATGGTATAAGTATTTTTATTTTATTTCTACCACTAACTTGCTATATGACCTTGTTCATGTATATTAACTTCCTATTTCCTCATATATGAGATTAGGTGACTTGGTTTTCTGCTCAATATTTATTAATCAATTAGATAGATAGATAGATAGATAGATAGATAGATAGATAGGAATTATATCTATAACTTCATGAGTAAAGGGAATTCCCAGGTGGGAAAACTCTACCCACATAGGTAAACATGTTCTCTGCCAGTGAAAGTGACTTGATGAAAAGTAACTTCAGCAGTTATACTCAGTGTCAGAAAGGAAACTTGAACCTGGGTATTTCTAGAATCAGTCAGTACTCTATTTTGAGATGATGTTTCTCATTTATGCATCCATGTGTATGTTTACATACAAATTTATATGTGTATTGCATACATATACACATGTATACATGTATATATACCCATACATTGTGTGCGCATGTGTACACAGAATGGTATAGATCCCCAAACAAAACAGATGGCCATCAATATTTTTTTGTTTACTATGAAGGTTGTGGAAATACCCACCTGCTTAAGAAAAAAAAAAAAAAAAGAAAATTATCCCACTGAACTACTATTAGTCATTTTGGGGGGTTAAAACATTTTAAAAAATAAATAATGAAAATCTTATTTAAAGTACCAAATTAGCACATTAATATGCCCTGTCATCTGATCAGAGAATAGAGAGCCTCAAAATAGAGAAGTAATTTCTACCTGGGATAGGAAGACTGAGAAAAGTCCAGGGAATAGTCTTATATTTTAGGAATAGCCAAAGATAAATAGAGGCTTTGAATATAAGAATACTCCCCAAAAGGGGAGATTAAAAACATCAAAGACAGCCATCAGTTATTTCATGTTATGGATTTTAGAGTTACTTGCTGATTCAAATGCTTTAACAAATATTAAACAGCATATAACCCAGTCACCAAATTCACAAGGGCCCAGATTAGTTATTCTTCCTTTTCCTTCTCAGCTGTGGGTTTGCCTCCCCAGATTTTGCCCTGTGACTCTTGCATTTCTTGTACTTGTGTGCTTAGACCAGTGCATAGAAACATAGTATGTTTTTAATCAATACCTCTAGTTTTATTTAACCTTGCTTCATATGTTATATAGTATGCATACATGCCTTACACAGAAATACATAGACTTCAAGGTCCTTGAAGGCAGAAACTTTTTTCCCTTTTTTTTTCCTTTCTTCCCCAGCACTTAGCAGTATTCATGTAACATAGGAGTTGCATAGTAAATGTTTCTTGATTGATATGTATTCACATATATTTCCTATTTTTTTAAAAGATCCAAATATGGAATTTTTTATTAAAACAGAAAGATATTTTGTTTTATGTTCTTAGATAATGGAAATAGTTTGAGCAGGAGATAGTCTGCTCAAGACTCTGGAACAGCTATTTAAATTCAGTTCTTGGATTATATAAGAGCCCACTCAAGGATAGTGGTATTGAAAGGAGTAATAATAAATTTATGAATGTAAATTGAGCTAGGAAGAGATATTGTCCTCAGCAGAACATTTTGTCTATTAATAAGCACTATGTCGAGGTAATACTTATAACTAAGTCATTGTAAAAATAGGTTCCACTGTAATTACGACATGTCATAAATCATAATTTTATGGTTGCTTTTCTTTTGCATCATACAAATGAATCATAAGAAGAAAGCAATATGAATTTTGCCAAAGAAGCTGCATGAATCATATCATCAAAACAGTTTCTCTGACGTGAGTAATTTACTTTTCTCCAAAACTTTCATACCTCTCAGTTGATAGCCCATAAAATTTTTGATGGAGGTAGAAAAAAAATCAGGGTAGGAAAAACTCTAAGGCTCATAAGATTGGGAAAGACCTTGAGAAGTCATTCACTTTCTCCTTCTACACACAAATAAGACTGCATCTAAACTATAATTAAACATGAAATTTAAAAGATTTTTAGACCATAGAATTCAAGGATATTTTCAAATTATTGCTTTCAAAGATACTTATATTATATATATATATACACACACACACACAAAATAATCTTTTGCCACCGACAAACCTCCCCTACAATAATTCCACACAAATGTACTCAACTATCAATTTCTCAAAAACATATTTTTTATAGTTTTTCTCATAGTCTATGCCCTTCTAACCAATTACTCTCCTTTTAAAAATTACTTACATATTTCAGCAAGTCACCTGCTTCAGAGTCTTGTTGCTATTGTTGTTGTTGTTTGGGGGGCTGACTTTTTTATAATTTAACATTCTTTTTTTTTTTAATTTTGAGTTTCAAGTTATTTCCCTCCAGTTCCACTTCTATCCACTGAGAAAGTGATCAAACATAATATCAATTATACATTTGAAATCATGTAAAGTATATTTCTATATTAGCCATATTGTGAAGAAAGCAATAAAAATTAAAAAGTTACAAAAAATTATACTTCAGTCTGCACTCAGTTCAATCTGCAGTTCTTTCTAGAGAGGAGGATAGCATTTTTCATGAGTCTTTTTAACTGCCTTAGGTCACTGTTTCAATCAAAAGAGCTAAGTCTTTCATAATTTATCATCCTTACAATATTGCTTTTACTATGAACAATGTTCTGGTTCTGTTCTCACTTTGCATCATTTTATATGTAATCCCAGGTTTTTCTGAGAGCATCCTGCTCGCCATTTCTTCTCCCATTGGTTATTGATCCTTTGTTTTCAAAACCAAATGTGTATGAGGGATCTCTTAACTTGCATGAGAGTTAGAAATAAGTAAGGTATAGTTGTACTGAGTCACTTCCCTTACTCTCCTATCCAAAATGATCAAAGTCCAATGGCAAAACAAAAACAAATAGGCTACTTTGAACTAGAGAAATGAAGAAGAATAAAATGAACTGAAAGAATTTGGGTAATGTGTTTTATAAATCCTGAAGCACTGTATAATTATGAATTATTCTGAAGTTAACAATTAGCCAGATGCTAGATTATGAAGGAGGCTAAATCTCATGCTATGGAATTTTTAGTTTTATTCTGTAGGCAAAAAGGAAAATGGTTGGAGTGGCACCTTTTTTATGTATGCTGGGCTGGTCCTCAATTCCAGCAGCTTTTCTTGCCATCTAACGTATAAAGAGGTTTATATGTTAGATGGCAAAAAACACCCATGAAGAGGTTTTATAGCAGAATTCCAATTGTCCTGCCTTTCTGGCCCAGTTGCTGCAGATCATGACTTGAGACCAAGGTGAGGTAGGAGATATATGTGCAGTAATACTATCTTTTCAACATTAAGAATAACATTCCTTGTAATTAGGACAAATCATTTTATTGCATTTTCAAAGTTATACATGTGCAGTCATGCAAAACGTATTTCCAAGTTAGTCACATTAACACATCTCCATGTTAGTCCTGTTGTGAAAGAAAAAAGACCAAAAAACTCTCAAGAAAAACAAAGAAAAAGTATGCTTCAATTTGCATTCAGACTCCATCAATTCTTGCAGTGGAGATGGATAGCATTTTTCATCATAATTCCTTCAGAATTGTCTTGTATCATTGTATTGCTGAGAATGGCTAACTCATTTACAATTGGCCATCATATAATATTACTATTACTATATACAATGTTCTGGCTTTGATCATTTCACTAATTTTATTTCTTTTTTATGGTTCACAAGTGTCTTGTTGCATTCCAAGCCTAAGCTTCAATCACTAGAATAACCTACATTAGTCCTACTCTCAAGTAGGAAAATGGAGGTGTAGGGACATATGCCATTGATGGTTCTTTAGCAGGGGAATCATATCATACTTTAGGGAAACTTAATCAGTTATACTAAAGATAAATTGGAGTGAGACTTGAAGCCTATAAATTAGGACACTTGAAAGTGGTAAGAGTGCAAATATGAAGATAGCTGTATGAATGGAGAAAAATGGAAATGATTTCATCTTGTGGCAAAGTAAAAGTATAATTGAAGATGATGCTAATGAACCTGAGTAACTTGAAAGACAGTGGTTCTCTCATCAGAGATAGAAGTTGGGTAAAAAGTTGAATTAGTGGGATCAGGGAGGAAATAATGAGTTCCAATTTGAATATGTGGAATCTAAAACATCAATAACACATGCAGTTGATGATGGACATGGAAAGATGTTAATGCAGGATGGAAGTATAGGAGAGACATGGTTCTGTGCATTTAAATCTAGGAACTATACTATGGAGCCAATCAATTAAATCAAAGGAGCTAATGAGAGCATCAAGAGAGAGGATATTAAAAAAAATAGAAGACAGGATAGAACTTTGGATGACACTACACTTTGGAGGTTTGATTTGAGAAGTAAAATAACATTATAAGGAGTGATTACTGAAAGGGAAAAAATAGAAGCAAATTAAAATAGATATCTTTTTATAGGATCTTAACTGTGAAAATGGAAGAGAGATATTGGATTATAAGTTGAGGAGATGTGAGGCTCAGATGAGACATTAGGAAAGGAAGACATAGGCAAATTTATACAGTGGAGAAGAATCAGAGGCCAGGGAGAGTCTGAAAATTAGAAAGAAAGGGGTACTGATTAAATTGATGATGTCTCAGAGGAAATGGAAGAGAGTGAGATGAAAGACTCACATAGAAGGGTCAGCCTTAAGAAGAAGAAAAATTAGGTTTTATTTCCTTCAGTCTATTCTTATATGACATGGTCTTCTGTGCTTTCACCAGTCTTGTCAACCTTTTTTTGGACAAGATCAAATGTAAAATGTTCTCAGCATTTAAAGCCTTTTATAGCCTGCACTCTTTCTACTTTTTCAATCTTGCCTTTTTTTCTCTTCCACATACTACATGATCCAACTACACTGGTCCCATTTGCTGTTTCTCACATTCGACCCCAACTTTTTCCCTGCTCACTTCTACCTCCTGGCCTCCCTTAAGATCTAGTTATATCCTACCTTCTATCCCACACTGCTTAATCCCACTCTCTAACTTTTTTAGTTCCTTCCCTCTAAGATAACATTTCATTTAAATTGTAAGTGTCTGGTTTGGATATATTTATTTTTATGTTTCTTCTATACATAGTCACTCTGTCCTAATTTTCTTTTCATTTTTATTTTGGCAAACAATTGCTTCTTATTATTCATAACTTAGTCCAGAAGAACAGGCCCCTCATCACTTCTTCAGACTTCTAAAGGAAGATAAGATCAATAAAGCAATTTCAGAATTTGTCAACTATCCTGTTTATGCCAGAGAGCTCTAGCAGATGTTTGCCTCATTGAAGTTTCTCACTATCACTATGTCATGATTAATAATGTACTTGCATATTCCTTTTTTTTTAAACTGAGGGATTTGAGGTTAAGTGACTTGCCCAGGGTCACACAGCTAGGAAGTATTTAAGTGTCTGAAGCCAGAGTTGAACTCAGGTCCTTCTGACTTCAGGGCTGGTGCTCTATCCACTGGGACACCTAGCTGCAAATAATATACTTGCATATATACAGTTACACATTCCAAATGTGTATATGCATTCATATATAATATATATGTATATAATGTATGAATGCAGGTATATCTTAGAGAAGTGGCATTGAGATCAAATAGATTTGGTGCTAATTACTTTTGCAGCTAATTTTAGAACTTCACATTCATTTATGAACCTTTTCTATTGGATCCATCAAGATATTTTTAGATTCCAATTTTGCTCCCTCTTATAATTAACTATTCTAACCAACTTTATGTGACCCTCTCATGTGACATCCCACTAAAAATGTTTTTCCAACTTTACAGAATACACTAATATATATATACTTCAAAAATCCACAAATTAACGTTATCGATGCCATATATTTTTATTTATTTTGTTAGACATTTCCTAATTACATTTTAATCTGATTAGGCCTCTTGGGCTTGACACTTCTGCCTTAGAGGTTATCTGGTGTATACCTTTTATTTTGCAGATGAATAAACTGAGGCCTAGAGATGGGAAGTTACTTGCTTAATGTCATACTTTAATAAAGATCACTCAGGTCCTCTGAATCTAAGTCTATTACTTGTTACAGGTTGCCTCCTGCAATTAAAAGCAGTTTGTTAAAATGTTTATAGAAATAGTTTAAAACTAGGAAGACCTTGGTAAAACTACCACATAGAAGCTGTAAATCCCTGAGCAATTCACAAATTCTCAATGTTCTGAACAATTCTAACACTAACAATTGAAAATTGCCAACCTGAATTAATAGAGAGAAAATTTCCTCCCTCAGAAACCGAATGATATCCGAAGTCCAGCCCTCATCTAGAATGATAGTTAGAAAGATACATAGATAGATGATTATATGCATATATTTATACTCATATACTATATTATCATCAATAATAATTGTGCTTATTGTGTATAGATACGCTTTTAAATACAAGAATGCAAGGTGAAAAAGAATGTTTTATTATTATTATTTTATATGTAACATGGGAGGAATACATTAATACAAATTCCATATTTTTCTTACATACCTATATTCTTCTTAATCTATATGATGATGTTATTCATCTTCCTGCTTTTTAAAAAAAATGTGGTTTTTTTTTGTTGTTTTTTTTTTTTTTTTTTTACTGGAACAACACCTGCACTATTTCTAGAACACAGATGCTTTCAAGATCTGGGACATAGAATATTTATGTTTTTATCACAATTGCTTTCCCTTGAGCTATGAACTGCAATATTTTTTTCAGGTGCTCTAAAGCTATCTAATATTCCCCATTTCTATAGAAAAAGGTGCCACAAGAAGTTCATATTTCACAACTTTTCAGATTCTGATCTGGTAATAAAATGTAAGTATTATCAGTGTCAGAGGATAACTACTAAAATGCAGGACCATTAGCTACTTACTAAGGGGAACAGGCAACTCGACATATGACGACAGAAATCACCACTGACAATTGAATAGTATAGATATGGGTAAACACGCCTTAGAAATGTATGTACTTTTTTGTGCAATTTGCTAATTTTGTCCAACCAAGAGTTAAAATTATTGAATCTCATTGTTGGAAAAGAACCTCAGAGGCATATAAACCAGCCCATGGGATTTTGCATCCCATACATACTTTGTTTTATTGAAAAGGACATAGATTGACTGCCTTCCACATGGTTTACATGAGCCAATGTAGTAACATGGTTATTTTTCTCCCTTACTAGAGGGAGACATCCATGCATGTATAAAAGGGAGGTTATTCTGCAAGGAAAGAGGGATGGGAAGAAGTCCTGAGGAAGAGATGTGTGGCTGCCAAAGAGCCTTGGTGACTTATGTTTGAAAGAGAGGGAGAGAAGGAGCAACCAGGAGAAAGTCTACTGCAGGAATTCAAATCTCTTTCTCACTCCTTAGTCCATATATCTCTGACTTCCCTCTTCTCTGCTGAAAGAATGCAGTGGGTTAAAAGTTTAAACCTTCCAATTCCTGTCCTGGACTAGACACAGCCCTGAGCATCACCATTACTTTAGCTGAGTCTCCTTTTAATTTAAATTTTCCCTCTTGTCTGTATTATTGAGTTAAAGTTATCTTCTCTCTGTATTCTGCTATTGTTGATTTAGTTTGGACTCATCTACCTATGTATGTATGTGCTTCTTGAATCTAATATCAGAATTTCCTGCCTTCCTTGCATTTACCCAAACATGATAATAGCATCAACTTAAAAACATGGCTCCTCTGTAATTTTGACACTGCACCATCTGTCTGTACTGCTGCCCAGCTGGCTGGCATTAATAACTCCAAGCTTACCCTGCTCAGTCCAGACTCAGCAATCCTGTGTCAGTCTCCTTGCTTATAGCCAGAATGCTTAACACTTTGACTTCCACCTCTCTCCTTTGGAGCTCTAAGTTACCTTTCCTGATGTCACATAAATATCAAGGGGAAAAACTGGAACTAAAGTAGGTCTTCTGACTCTGTGACCATAATAAGCAAGCCATGTATAGAACCATAGATGTAGATCTGGAAGAGATTTCAGAGTTCAATTTCCTCACTTTATTACAAATAATAATTGTCATTTATTTAGCTGTTTAAGATGTGAAAAATGCCTTATACATAATTTCATCTTATTCTCACAAAAGGTCAGAACGTAGAAACTATAAGGATTAACCCCATTTTATAGGTGACAAAGCTAAGATTCTTGACAAAATTACACAAAAAGAAACTGTAGGCAGGGAGTTGTCTCTTTTTGTGGGGGATATGGGAATAGGAGCTTCACAGAGGAGTGGGATCTAGTCTGACCTATGAATTTGGATTTTGTTGGCATAGGGAACATCTGTTATATACACTTTCTCTACCAATGAGGAATGACAAGAATTATGCAAGGCATGCCCTTGGGGAATTGCCTGAAACACTGAGAGGCTAAATGACTTTTTCAGAGTCACAAAGACAGTAGATGTCAGGATCTCAGTATATGAACCAAAAATTTAATAATTCTAAGGCCAGCTCTTTGTCCTCTCTGCTAGACAGTTTCTCAAAAATTTGGATGGCAGAATTCAAGTTCAGGCTTTTCTTGATTTCAGGTCAAACCCTGTTTCTAATGCACCAATATTGTAGCGCAGGAGCTAACACCCCAAAATAATATTAGGATTCTGGACTGTGTTAGGAGATGTCTCAAAAGAATTTGTAAGCTTAGATCACCTCCCAATGAAAAGACAATTTTTTTTTATTATTATTGCATCATTGACTGATAGGCTAAATTCCAAAAAGGAGTTAGGGAAGAAGGGGGTTGGGGGAAATGGTATTTTTTATAGAGCACTGATCTTTGAGGTAGTTGTGGTGGTTAAGTTAGTCATTTACTACTATTACTCATTAGTTCCCCATGTCATTGGGGTGTCTTTAAGCTAGAGTTGAGAAGTGGTTAGGTATTATAGCAGGCACTCCATCATAACTAATCATAAAATATAAACTAAAAAACTAGGGTATCTAAAGGAAGAAATACAGTTTTCTTAAGACAGACAACTTGGAATCTATTCCTAAGGTCATAATTTACTGAGTCAAGTACTCTGATGGTTACAATCATATCGCCAGGATAGATTTTTGTTTTCAGTTTTAGGCAGGAAATAATGGAGACGCAAAGAAATTAAACAAACAAGATCAAACAACTACTAAGTGTAGAGAAAGGATTTGAGCCTAAATTATTCACCTACACAACCAGGACTCTTATTATATCTACCATTATTTTTATTACACTATTACTACTATTTTTACCATTATATATATGTATATGTATGTATATATATACATGTATATATATACATACTTATACATATATATTGTCATTGGTGAATAGTTATTCATGGGCAAATAGTGAGGATGATAATCATAAGAAGCTTGTAGGCATTTAAAATCTACCTAACAAGTATTTAGCACATAGAAACTCAATTTGTTCAAGATTATCTATATGTAATAATTCAATTTTTCTTAAAGTGCAGTCAAGAAAATTAAGCAATTCAGCAATCCCTTTTGTTTCTACTTTTCTCAGAAATGTTAAAACAACCAAATTGGCACAATTTTATTTTCTTCTATTTAAGAGACTGGGCTTGCTACATGAGTAACTACTAACTAGAAATGACTGACAAGTGGAAAAATTCTGAATCTAGCAACACATACTCTCTTGCAAAGTGACTTGTAAAAAGAATAGATAACAACAGAAATATAGTATTTTAATTACCATTAATCAATTATAGTCTTTATAGTCATTGTTACAAGAATTAAGCTATTCATAGCAAATGAATGGGAATTTTCATTATTTTTTTCAGTCAAAAAGCATTTGAGTTATTTCTATGTTTTAGGGACTGTGTAAAAATGCTGGTAATACAGATAAAAGCAAAAAGAAAAACAATCCCTTCACTGAATAGCTTATATTCTAAGAGGAAAATACAACACATAAAAGAAGTTGAAGGTACATATCTTTTCCTCTGAAGGTTATCGTCAGAAGTATGATGAAGAAATCCAGACTATGGTTCCTTTTTGTCCACAAAGAGGTCCAATAGCAAGACATAGGTCAGGACAAACAAGTGTTGGCCCCTAAGCAATGGAAGATCTTGATCTTTTTAAGCTGAGATCTTTCCCAGTTCTGTTTGTCTGAATCAATGTTTCATTCAGTAATTAAAGCCTAAGTAAGAATGTAGTTAAAAGGTGGCCTAGTTTAAATTCCCAAAAGAATAGATACTGGAGAGGAAGATCCTCAAAGTTTCAGACTCAAACAATTGCTTTTTTACTTTCAACATGAGCCATCCAAACTCAAACAATGACTTGGGTAGACATCTATTATTAAAGCCCTTTGTATTTCCAGTACTATTTGACTAAACTTTTAAACCCAAATCACTCTGACTCTCACTGATTGGTCTACAACAGATTGTAACTTAATGAAAACTGAAGAAACCTCTAACCTGAGTGAACTCCTTCTTTGGAGGTTCCAGTAAGAACAATCCAATCAAAGTGAGGGGCCTGAAGAGACTTCCCAGTGTAATGCTCAGGAGAAACTGAGGCAGTATCACACAGTGGAAATTAAGTAATACTTTATTGATGTTAATTGAGAGTTCAGAATCCATAGCTATGGATCAGGACTGGTGGGACTCATGTCTCAAAGCATGCAGTCCAGGCCAGAGACTGACACACAGCCATGTCAGCCGACTGAATAATACAAAGTATTTTTCCGCACCTCATTGCTCGGGAACATGAGTTTTATAATCTCTATGGCCCAAGGGAAACAAAGAACTCACGGGTAGAGCTGAGCACATCTGGTGTCCAAGGAAACCATAAATTCAGTTCTGGCAGGTAGGGAGTAAAGATGTCAGAAATGGGAGAAGACAGTAAGTCTGGGTCATACAGATAAGGGGGATGTTGAGGCTGGCCACCTGGAGGTTTCATAACTCCTTTGGAACGTGAGTCCAATTATTTCTTAAGGTCAGGAAGTGGGGATTGCTATTCTGGGACAGAGCAATTAAGGGAAGTTTGGAGATGGGAACTGTAGCTTGGACATGGGAACAGAGCAATTGAGGGAGACTGAGACAGCAACTGAGGGAAACTGACACAAGCAAACTGTGGCACAACACCAGGTGAGAATGCCTGAGCTAAAAGGATCTTGTACATTGTAGACTTTTTGCAAAGTATATTGATTGTAAAAACTAAAAATTAACATATAGAATCAGGGATATGTACCTGAGAAAAGCTACAGAAAACAACTAGTATAATCCTTTCATTTTACAAAGACCAGAAGGCCTAGTTAAGTGCTTTGCCTAATTTTACATGGATAATAAGCATCAGAGACAGGATTTGAACCATGTTCTCCAAATCTTGAACTTGTATTCTGTCCATTGTACCAAACTGTTCCTTATTATAAATAAATTAAAACAAAACTTGCTGAATTTCTATTTAACAGGGACACTGTTGTTCTGACTTAAGGGCTTCCCTCCAGGCTTGACCAAAATATACACACTTGTCTTTCCTGGGAGATCTGTGTACATGATTTGAGATAAAGTTCTCTTGTTAGCTGGAAAATGCTCGATATAGAGATTGACAGCCTGAGATTTTATTGTGAGATATAAAGGGACCATTTTGAGTATTTTATGTAAGTAGATAGCCCATTACTTGGGAAAATGCATAATTTTAGGATAAGAAAACTATGCTTAACTCCTGAATTTGAGTGAAAGCATAGAGTTTAGTCTTTTGGCCTTCTCTATAACTTTGTAAATTTCCCTTCTCTACATTATTTTCACCTCCTCTATAATTCCCAGTAAACTTTAGTAGTAATAAGCATACATAATGTTTGACTTAGAAAAATTACATTGGGTTGTTTGCTTATTTTAGAGCCTCTAGGGAAGGAGAGAAGTTGGAAAAATGCATTCCTCTATCTATATGAACTCTGCAGATAAGAACCCAGATATAGATCTAAAATGATGGGAATGATCACCAATGGGGATGAACCATAGAGCAAAACTTTGGAGCCACCAGGTGAAAGGAAAGTTGAATAGGAAGCAACAATTGAGTCAGGTCTGAAATCAGGAGCAGACACTGCAATCCCAGGATACCTAGCAAGCTATTAGGCCCTAATTGAAATCCCAACCCATTAAAGGAAAAAGACCCAGGGAAGTCCAAATTTTCAGGCACTCAACCAAAGTAAAGCCTATGGTAATAGTCAAAAGCCCCTTCTCCCCCACCCCACTCCAGAGTTTGACTGTCAACCAATTTGCATCTACCATATCGTCTCAGCATTAATCATACCAAGTATAGGTTACCTGCTTCTACCTGCTTCTTTCTCCCGATGACTGATCCTATCTAATCCAGAAAATAATTCTATAAAAACCCACCAATTGGGATGCTCCATTGCACCAGGAATCCCATTAAACCAGACTTGCTGGCATTTTCCTGACTGCTCCTTTGTATTCTGAGCATCTCCACCCCAACCACCCCACCAATAAAGCTGACTTGTGCTATTTATTTTCTCTTGTGTACTCTTTCCCTTTCGTGTATCATAGCTTGGAATCCTGCATCTCACTCAAACTATATTAAGACAGGGGATCTAGCAAAATCTTCCTATGCTTCCACTTTTTATGGAGAGAATTGAAGAATCAGCTGGTTAAAGAATTAACTGCTTCTGTCTACGATTCTTTTGCCAATGGAAGGCAGCTGGGAACTTGAAAGAACATTGAAGTGATTGATTGAATGAACAAAGTCAGGACGGATTCTCAGAAGTCCCTGCAACTTATGAATGCTGTGAGGCATAGTGGACAAAGACTTCAGTTCAAAGTGAGATTAAGATGATCATTGAGTTCATGCTGATCTTAAGCAGTTTATACCAGCAACAGCCCTCCAAAAGTCTATTTTCAAATAAAAGATAATCAGAAAGTTGTTGGGAAGATTTGCTGAGAGCTAATAGATAAAAATTTAGAGAAAAGATTTTTAATGGAAAGAACAGAAATGATCAAAGTCTTCTTTCTAAAGACTTCTACCTCCTACATCCTCTAAAATCCAGAATAGGCATATGCAATTCATTTCCATTGAAGGTGCTAAGAAAGTGAATCATTGAATGAGAAATCAGAAGAATTTCATTCCAGTTTCTGCTGAAGTAACTAGCTATGAGATTTAGTAAGTCATGTAACTTCTGTAAGCCCCATCTATATCTTTCCAAATCTTTCCACATCTATAAAAGAAGAAAAAAGTTGGGCTAACTGATTACATTTATCATAGGATTATAAATTTACAGCCTAAAGATACTTTAGTGGCCATCTCCTCCCACCCTCTCATTAATATCATAATCATGATTTTTATCTTATCTACATAAAGAGCCAGTGAATTCTAATAACCTCCTTGATTGACTAGGGTTAAAACATAAATACTCCTCATTCTAAAGAGTCAGGATTACTAGAAAACAAACTGTCTGAGAATGAGCAGGAGACTAAAACCAACAACTCTTAGAGGATATGTACTGAGCAATCTTGCAACCTGTTTGGTTAGAAGACAGGTCCCTCCCTTCTAATGTAAAAGGGAAAAGAAAAAGGAAAAAAAAAAAACACTTAAAAGGGATGGTTATTATTCACAGAAACCATAGATATTGTCTGGAAAAAGGTCTGAACCCCATTAAAAACAAAAATGAAGACAAAAAACCATGGTTCTTAAGGAAGGGTCGAGTCAAATGAATAAACCTTAAGAATAAAAGTTCTCAAATTAATTTCAGATGTTATTAAAACAATTCATCCCATATAAGAGCTGTATGACTACTATATAATCTATTTCTCCCAGCTCAACAGTACAAAGGACCTTTATCTCTATTGTTAACACTGCTTCTTTTGGAATTGTTCTTTCCCTCTTTTAACTCTAGCCTTAACCTATGTACTTGCTGTGATCAATATATCAGCTGCCTGCTGAACCACCTTACAGCCCTTTCTTGAGTGACTAGCAACACTCATCTCTAGATGGCTTTCCAATAGACACATTACCCCAAATTTTAAGGATTAAAGGTTACTTCTTAACCTTTAAAGATAAATTTTGAAATTTCCCATAGTTGAGAACTGCTGAATTCTAGCCTCCAAAGTCACTATTAATGATATCGCTGGTTACAGTTCCTTAGAAGGAAACATGAAATTTATTTGCAAGTATCCTATGGCTTCATTATGAATCCCTCAATGCTTTTTGTTTTCCCTACCTATAAAATAGAGATATTATGTGGCACCTATTTTTCAAGAATACAATACAAAATAATGAGACTATAGTATAATGTGATCCCCTCTTTTCTTGAAAAAAGGTTCTACAAAAAGTAAAATAATGAGGATATTTTGTACTGAGACAACATTGACACTAGTAAATTGAAGTGAAGAATTGAGTCACAGGTATTCAAGCAAAAAACTATTGCTGTCACACACACATATATCAGGTAAAAATATTAAAAAAAATAAGTTTAATTCTACTTTCACTTTGCTAGAAGAAATTTAATCTTACAATAACCCTATTTGGGTTTCAAAAATTTCCTAATATTTACATAATAACTATATAAACTAGAGAATAGATATAACATACAGATATATTAATATGCCCTGCCTCTGATGCACAACTCTGTGGCCTCATCTAAACACTTAACTTGCCAGGGTCCAGTGCAATTGTTGAAGATTTCAATTTTCAGAGAAGAGATTAAATTGGAGTGGTACTAAAATTTCTTCATTAGGCGCTCCCTATACTATTTATATATGTGTGTGAATATGACTGTGTATATAAATATGTACATGGACACATGGATGAATGTATGTATATATATTTACACACACTCAAATATATACCAGATCAATTACCCCTCTCTCGAAATTATGAATAAGAAAATATTTTTAACCAAGCAAGGGATAAATTGATTGACAAAAGATAAAATAGACACATATGAAGTTGAAAAACACAAACTCTAACAAAATCAGTTTTACTGGAATAAAACAAGTAACTCTCAAGTGGAGAAAATTTTTGTTTTCAATATCTTTTATTAGTGTCTGATATCCAAGATATACAGGAATCTAAAACAAATAAATATGGCCAAGAAACATTTCACAATAATTGTTTAATAAACAATTGTCCCGAAACTATAAATTATATATAACCATATCAAATATTACTTCAAGTCACTAATATCAATAACAGCAAATGAGAATCAAAATATCTTTGATATTTTATCTCACACATAGGAAACTAATGAAAATGATAAAATATGTGTATGCTCAATATATAGAAACATTGGCAAACCAATAAGCCATTGATGGGCTTCTGAATTAGTTCAGCCATTTTCTACAATAATTTGGAATTATGCTAAGAAAGTGATTAAAATATCCATAACTTTTGACCCAGAGGTCTTTTGTTAAGCATATACTCTGAAGATATGAAATTATTCTAATGTAAGATATTATAATGCTAGACTTATATGACACTGGAGCTGGAGACAGGAAGACCTAAGTACAAAGGCAGCTTTGGTTGCTTATTAGCTGTATCATCCTGGGTAAATCAAGTAATCTTTGTCTGCCTGTTTCCTCATCTAGAAAATGGAAGGTTAAAAAAAACATAGCACCTACTTCCTAGGACTATTTTGAAGATCAATGAGACAAAATTGATAAAACACTTAGCAAACTTAAAGAAAAAATTATATAAATGATAGCTATTGTTGTGTTGTTTTGTTAATGAGCAAGATAATAATTATGTTTTTAGCTTTTTACATTCTTGCTCTGATTTCTTTGTTAAGGTATGTTTTCTGGTTGTAAAGAAATCATCAATAATCTTTCTACCAAATCACAAAAGTCTATGATTCCTATGTAAAGAATTTTGCCAGTTATTTCTCTTTTTAGTTATTTATCATTCCTTATTTAAAACTCTATCTCATTTTTCTGTAAGCCATTTTGATTCAAGCTTCTTTAATAAAGTGAATAGCAATTTTATAATAATAGTTGATATTCATATTTACTTGGTCCTGTATGGTTTACAAAATATTTGCTTCATTCTCCCAAGCTCCAATTCCAAATCAATAGCTGCTTACTAGATATTTCTAGCTGGATGTCCTATACTCACCTCAAACTCAATGTGTTCACAAAATCAACTGTGCTTTTAAACTTCCCTATTATTTTCAAAGGTAAACAACCTTGCATTCACCGAGATTCACAAGGTGTCACCCCCAATTCCTTATTCTTCCTCCCTCTAAATATCTAGTCAATTGCCGAAAATTCTCATTTTTTGTCTCCCCAGCATCTTGCACATATGTCTTCCTCTCCACTCATATAATCTCTGTTCTTAGTGTCTTGTCTGAACTACTGCAATAACCTATCTTAAACCTTTCCCCACTACAATCTCATATATAACTACCAAGCTGTTTTTCTGAAACACAGGTTTAATGTTTCTCCCTCCCTCCTTCAGTCTCCTCACACACTCAGACACACATCTTTTTATTAGATAAACTCAGTAGTTCCGTACTATCTCTCAGATAAAATATAAACTTCTATGTTTGACATTTAAAGCTCTTCACAACCTGGTCCTTTATATCTTTCCTGTTTTCTTACATATTGCTTCCCTCCCCATGCCTTATGTTCTCACAGTATTGGTCTATTCACTGTTATGTACCAATTATGCTGCATCATACCTCAGTGCCATTGCAACAGATGTCTCCCATGTTTGTAACGTTGCCCTCTTCACCTGTGCTTCTTGGAATCCTTGATTTTTTATGACTCAGTTCAAGAGGCTCTTTTTAAATGAATCCCTTATTGACTTCCCCCTCTGCTATTAGTGGTCCTCCTCCCATGATTTTATTGCATTATGTATATATACATATATGTGTGTATACACATACACATATATATTACATGTAAAGTTATGTAAGTACCTATCATCTGCCTGTTTGAATATAAACTACTTGAAGACAAGAACTATTTATTTCATTTTCATCTTTCCAAGCCCCATGTTTATCACAGTGAGCAGTGCAAAATAAGTATTCTGTAAATGCTTGTTAGTTGAGAGATTGACTGAAGCTCATAGGATGGGTAGTACATATCCAAGAGGAAACTTGTATTCGTGGAGGGCAATTGGATTATCCATAGTCATAGTTAATGTGTCGAATCATTGAATGTATCACATTGTCCAGCAAGAGTTATCTATTTATCTGAAGGCTTGGATCTCTAGCCTATCTCTAGCCTATAAGTTGGGCTGAAAAAGAAAAGCCCTAATCTTAGGCTGAGGGTTCTCTGCCTAGCTTTTAAAAATTAGTTACGTTGACTATTACTAAAGAATTATCAACCTGCCCTTATAAGGGAGAGATTTTAGGCACTCTACCCTAGCAAAGTGAAATCAATGGGCTGAACTGGCTGTGAAGACATAAGATGCCTCATAAGAAACTATGACACCAGCAGACAACAGTAAAGTAATGCACCTAACAAACAGATTTAGCACAGAATAAATGCAGTGAATCCACAAAGTGATTTGCTCACTAGAGGTGCCCATATTAAGTGGGAGCCCCATGATGATATCATCAATAGTCATTGAAGTTCTATAATTAGCACTTCCCCAATTGAGAATTACTTGTTTTATTCTAGTAAAACTAATTTTGTTTGAGTTTGTACTTTTCAACTTCATATATTCCCTGTATAAGAGTCCGTCAGGTTATATTTCTATGCGTAGTCACTCTCCCAGCTGATGGCATAACATATTTTGGGGAAAAAATTGCCCTTGCTCTATGTTTATAAAGAAAATATTTTGCATGTTTTTCTTTACTATTTCTATTAATACTTTTGCAATAAAGTAATAGTATTTTATGAGCGACTAAAAGAAAGTAAAGAAATTGGTGAAGACTCATCAACTATTACAGTAAATTAGGACTAACAGGATATCTTAAACTTTTGATATTTAATCTAGGGACTTTTTCTTATGAAAGGGGAATATCATACTTACAGTATGGAAAAACATTAAGTTTTCAAACATTGCAACAGTCATAGCTTATCAACTTTTCTGTTTTTCAAGTATTCTCTCTCTCACCACACACTCAGGTCACTCAGCATGTTTTTATTTCTGTAAGTATGCTGCTGACTGGTTAAAGCCCTTGACACAAGTACTGAAGGCTGATTGCAGCATCCTACAAGTCTACCTCTCCTCCAGGGCCCTGACATGGTAGAACCAATTCAGTTCAATTCATCAAGTATTTATTGATTACCTACTCTATATAAGACACTGTGCTTTTCTCAGGGGCAAAGGTTAGTGATTTTTTTGTGAGTCATGGACCCTTTCTCAAATTTTTTATAATTCCTAATTGAAGAAAATGATAAATTTCAGTTAAAAATTAGCAAAAATGAAGATTTTTTTTCCACCCAAGGTCATAGATCCTGTGCAGTCTATCCATAAATACTTTTGTTAGGGGGTGGTCATGGAAACAAAGTTCTGAATTTTTACTCCAAGGAGAAAAAGTAGAATCTTCCAAGCACTGAATAAAATACAAGTTCTGCCATCTTTGGCCTCTTCCAAAATACTTTGTTCTTACTATCATAAGGACAAAAATAATCACTCAATAAGATCTCAAAGACACATTGCTCTAGAAGTCACATAAGGACTCATTCAATGGCAACTAAACCAGATTTGCTCAACTGTGAAAAGAATACTTTGGTATATTTGAAAATGTGAAACATAACATGAAAAGTGGCTCTTTTCAAATGGAATAGAAAACTTCAAAATTCATATAGAGGAGCTGACCTTTCACATAAACAAATATAAAATCACAGTACAGCATGTTTATGATTGTAAAAAAGGTTCTTTGGTTCATTTAAGAAGTTCTGAATCTTGTTTCCTTAAGCCGTAATGATTTCATCCTGGTAAATATTTATGTTTCTTGTTCAGTATCCAAGTCACTGATGTCCTCTGGCACCAAGGCATAAGTATATTTTGGAGGAAAGAAAGTGGCAGGTAAAAGATCACTGAAATACCAACATCTCATTACATCTGCTGATATTCTAGAGGTCCAAAAGAAGCTCTCCTATGGTTTGTGCATAGTAAACACAGACACACACACACACACACACACACACACACAAACACACACACAGCATAGAAATACAACAGTTTTATTTAGCTGCTTCTATTACTGGTAATTTGCTTTTAAAATTAATTTTCAACTTTCCTCCACTTTCGATAAAAGTGCATGTCAAACGACCAGAATTAAAAAGGTGACAAACTGTGAAGAATTAAAACTTCTAATTTAACAGATGAGCAACTGCAAATAACAAAATCTCAGACAAACACAATTTTAATGAAAGGTGACATCCTGAAAAATCTCTTAGTCTCTGTCTCTCTCTCTGTCTTTGTCTGTCTCTCAGTCTCTGTCTCTCTCTATCTCTGTCTCTATATCTCTGCTCTCTTCCTCCTTCCTCTCCCTCTCTTCATCTCTCCCTTTCTCCCTTTCTGTCTCTCTCTGGGTCTCTCTGTCTCTCACACTTTCTTTCTTACTTAATCTCTCTCTCCCTCTCTTTCTGCTTGCTCTCACTCTTTCTTTTGTTCTCATAATAGCAAATTAGTTTAGGAAGTCATACTGTAATGCAGGGATAACAATAATAAGAACAGATCCATATCCTTTAGTGCTAGTTTTGTTGGTTGCTTATTTTCTGAAACTACACATGATACATCCTTTGTGGTAAACATATTTTCTTCTCACTAGTCAGGTCACAAGTTGTTCTGTCTGGACATATTGTGATTTCTTATTACCATCAGGTATTGCTCTTTTGTAGGTTACCAAACCAAATGGATGGCTTTTATTATTTTCTTCAGTTTCCTGAACAAGAAGGGGCTGGAACTAGCATATGGCGAACAAAGATAGAGTTCTCTATGATACTGAGCAGTGCTTTGTGATTCTCTGGTGTGTGCTGTATTGCCAGGCTAGTGTAGAGGGAAGCTTTAATTTGAACTTGAGAAAAGAAAGATTTAAGTGTGCATAAAGCAGTTCATTAACCATCAGAGGGTAAAGAAGGATATTTGGATTTATTAGGCCTCCCTAAAAGGTTGCTGATTGATTACCAGGAACCAGAAATGTGTGTACCTGTCCCTTCTGTATTTTAGGACACCATTTTAGAACACTGAGTGTAAAATTCTCATTATTTGTTAATGGGATTTGTGTGCACCCCTCCCACTCATTTCTTTGTAAATGTATCCCTCTGAGTGCTTACCTTGTTCCAGAACACTGACTCTGAATATTTGATTATGTTCTCTTAGCCTTTCTTATTTGCTTTCAGAAGAGTTTTGATTCTGTTTTAAAGAGATCTTTGGAATTAAACCCACTGGAAGGAAAACCTTGAAAGGCATGTTTTTGCCTTTGTCTCTCACTCAAGCCATTTTTTTCTTATGGTTTATTGGGCATTCTTTCATTTTTTAATGTAAGCAAAGCTACTCTGAGTTTAAATGTATGTTCATGGTCTCATCTGCATAAATATGCTGCCTCTTTTTTGTAAACATAACTTCTATTAATGTCAGGAGCATTACACATATACATGAAGAGAAAAATACATGTTGGCTTTATTTAGCTCACTGAGTGTTGGGGGCAGGAAAGGAATAAGTGAACAAAGCCTACTTATAGAATATAAAAGAGAAGGATAAATTGTTTTCCTGACTACTTTCAATAGTCTATACCATTGTCTTTCAATTTAATTTTGATTAGATTACAAATATATAAAGTTTTAGAACTAGAAAGGATCTTAGAGATCATCTACTCTATATAGCCTCATTATTTTATAAATGAGGAAAAAAAGATACTGGAAAATTATGCTAAAAGCCTTGTCCAAAGAACATTCATAGCTAGCTGGTGGCAGAACTGGGAATAAAATTCAGGTCACCTTGGTCCTGATCCAGTTGTTTTTTCCTTTAACTTTCCTAGGGAATATACTTCTTGAGGAGATGGAGGTAGGGAGTTCTTAGCTGACCCAGTTAGGCACTGGGCCCAAGGCTGAATATAAGACCCATGGTTATCATAAACTACTTCAAGGAATTCAGTAACTCCTATGACCTACTAAACCTTAATGTCCAGGGAAAGTTTAAAACACACACACACACACACACACACACACAAAACATAATGATAAGGAAGCTGTCAGGATGTCCTGATAAATATTTAAACAACTGGTTCTCAAAAAATTATATATACACAACATTTTTTCCCCACGCAATTGGGGTTAAGTGACTTGCCCAGGGTCACACAGCTAGGAAGTGTAAAGTGTCTGAGACTAGATTTGAACTCATGTCCTCCTGACCAGGGTTGGTGTTCTATCCATTGTGCCAAAGAGCTGCCCCTTATACACAACATTTTAAAATTTAATTTTATTAACCTTTTCTCCATCACTTTATTCAGTTTAGGCAATCAGCAAAACAATAACTCAAGTATAATTTGGAGCTTTTCCTAGATGTAAATGCTTACAATGACATTTCAGTAATGGGCTGTCACTGGATGGTTTGAGCTGGCTGTAGCCCATCCCAATCTTCCAGCTGTGTTAGAGTAAAAACAACAGTTAACAATATCAAAACACATTTTCCACTAGGATGGGAGTTTGAACTAGTCACCCAAGATTTTCCCCTTCTCCATGTCTCTGACCTCACCTCCAGGCTCAGCATCAATTAGCAACAGTCTCCAGGTCCAGGTTCCTCATTGTTCCTTTTCCCCAATGCATAGTCCTAATAAAGTCAGAAAAGAGCTCTATAAAAAAAAAGAATCCAACTTCACAGTTTTGGAAATGGGTGTCCCATGAAGGAAGAGAATATTTAACTTCATTCAGCATCCCAGTGGATGGCCCAGTGTTCCTATCTCTAATCATTTCTTCATTTTATAACTCTTCTCAATAAAACTGGCTTATTTTACTTTCTTTCTGTCAGTGCCCATCTCTTGCTACATTTTGTTGAGTAGTACCATGCTTCTCAGTCATATCAAGTCTCTTTTTATGTTTCTTCACTCAAAGCTATGAAAATAAAGACTGCATCTGGAATCTTGCGTCACCCTGATTTTGTGTCATCTATCAGATAATCTGTCAGATAAGAGACATTTCTGTCTTTTCTTGTACTGGATTTTTGGTATTTTGTCTTTGTCTCATTCAAATCATTTTAGCCTATGCTTTATAGGGCATTCTTTTGCATTTGAACATCAGCATAGCTTCTTTGAATAGGAAAATAAATATTGACTTTATTTAGCCCTAGTGCATGGGGAGGAAGTTGGGGCAGGAAAGGGATGTGAGCAAAACTTACTTGTAAAATATAATATAGAAGGATAAGCTCCTTCAGCTGTTAAGATACCCCCAATAGTGAAAATGTGCAGACAATAACATAGCCTAGTCATGTAGGCAACAGAACAAAATGATTATCTCTCGGTCTCCTGACTGCTTCTCTGAGAATTATGAAACCAATAGTTCACACATATTGAGAGACCTTTTGGATCACCTGAAATTCTGTTGTTCTAGAGACTGCATTATTCCAAAATTAGCAGGCATAATATGCCAAATATCATAATTTTATAGTACATTGGTACTAATTCTAACCTCTTACTGAGTATATATGTCTTAGGGAGGTACCATAGATTCAGTGAACAAATGACATATGACAGCAACACAGCTAGTATGTGCCATGGAAGACATAGATAATATTTAGACTCAAGGATTCCTGACTTCAAGTGTAATACTCTTAGTATGCCATGCCTTCTCTATACAAGAATAGGTAGATAAATAATGCATTTGGTAAATCATTGGTTCTAGGATGAGGAAGACCCATGTTCAAATATTTAAAAACTCTATGATCCTATACTTAACCTCTATTTGCCTTAATTTTCTCATCAATAAAATAGGAATAATAACAGCATCTACCTTATAGGCTTATTGTGAGGATTGAATCAAAATTTGTTTGGCACTTTACATAGGCATGGTACATAGTATATATTATATAAAAGCTTATTCTTTTTCCCCAATTCCTACCCAGAACTCTTCAGTCACAAAGATGGTTCTTTGTTTCAAGCAGCAACTTGGAATAATTAAAAAACTATTTGCTCTCTTTCTCCTGTTTAGCTCAGGGAAATAGAATAATGGTCCAGTTGAAAAATGTGGTGGTTTTTGTTTATTTCTGTCTACATGACTTTTGGGGTTTATTTCCAACTTATTTTTGATCTAACTGAAGGGGTATTATGATATTCTGGGGCTTGATATGATGAGTATCCTATTACCTACAAAAAGAAGCATCTAGATGACCTTATTATCTATAGGGTTGATGTAGTACATCCTTCAAGACAATGGTGAAAATCATAGTAAATTTACATCTCCCTATTTTATGCCTCGCTTGTCATTATAATCAGAAGGTCAATGAATATGTTGTTCAGTTATGTGGCTGCATCTAATCAGAGTCTTTATGATTTTGATGTACACACAGAAGCCACCCTATTGGAAGAGAGACTTTAAATAGTATTTTTTTCTAACAAGTCATTTGTGTGACCATGACCATGTGGTCAGGTACATAAAACATTTGTGACTGTGTCTTTCTTCCTTACATCTTATCCAAAAAGTGCTCAAAATGGACAGATTGCTAGCTATTTATATTTCTGTAATATAGATTAAGAACTAGATATTCCAGTCCTTTTTAACAATGAAAAGACTTATTTCAAGGTCTCACAACTAATCAATAGAAGAGCCAAAATTTGACTCCACTCTTCTGATTCTAAATCTATTCTTTTTAGTGGACTCCACTTTTTTGATTACCTCTTCCACCCAGAAGTAGCATTTGTGATTTCTCCTCTTCCTTTTGACATCTTCTCTTCCTTAAGGTGTATTATATCTCATAAAGATAATTCAGTACTTTCAATATTATATCTCTTTTAGCATAGATTTACTGAGAGTATTTGATCAGGGATAACCTTTCTCCCTGATGTCATATTTTCAAATGCAACTTTTACATTTTCAACTCCTAATGAGAACTGCAATCAAATGTAGAACTTCTATTCAATTCAATGGCTTAAAATAGATCATTATAGAAAATCTGACAAACCTGCCTCATTTTACTTCTACACATGATCTGTTTGCCAGTTTCATCTATGAGTATTCTTTCAAGAATACAGTTTCATAAGTTTTCCAATCAAGCTTTGTTTAGACATTTTTCTTCCATAGTTTTTCACTCTTGTGAGGATATGTAGCTTTTCTATATATAGTGTTTTAATATTTTGAGGAAATCAAATTAATTCTATTTTGTATCACTCAACATTTCATATAACTAAGTTATGTTTCTTTCTCTTTGAATTAAGTTCAAAATTCATTCTTCTTCTCTGAGTTAAATTTAAAAGTCCAGTTTCCTCATATATCATATTAATTAAAAGAAACCTGGTAGCCTATACCATTAACTGTCCCTGTACAATTAGAGGAAATCAGTTTTCTATATGCCATTAGTCATTCTAACAAGTGGACTAAATCAGGATTTCCTAGCAATAAGATGGAAGGAGTTGTTGCTAGTCCCACATTTCTGATTTTCAGTCAGTCATATTGTCCCTCATACTCATAATGCTTCTGATTTTGTAGCCAACCATATTGTCTTCCCCATCTAAATACCTTCTATTTTTTGTATGGACCTGTTTTCTTTTTTTTTTTCTTTTTTTTGCTGAGGTAATTGGGGTTAAGTGACTTGCCCAGAGTCACATAGCAACCTCCTGTTTTCTAAAAGTGATCTGCCAGCCTTTATTTGGGGCTTTTAGTTTGACAAGGAGGCTGAGACCCTATTTATTTGGTCAATTTTTGCTTTGCAAATAAATTAATCATACTCAGAACTTGTACCTCAGTTTACCTAAATTTCATTGTAACAATTTACAAAGTACTATATATTATATAATTTCATTTGATTCTCACAAATATTACTAATCTTCTACCATTACTTCCATTTAGTGTTTCACAAATGAGTCAATATTCTAAACTAAGAGTTACTCTTGGCTGCCATATCTTTCCACTTGACAAGATCAAGTATTTATTCATTAACGAAGGTTCAGGAACTCTCAGTCTTCACATGGTATTGGCTATTTTACATTGCCTAACCTTTCATGCAAAACTATAATAATAAAAGTCAATATCCTTATACCATTTTACATTTTCTACCATCAAAATTTTTTTCATGTCTAAATGATATATATGCAATTCTATTCTGTGTATTTGTTTCATCTTTATCCCTTTTTTAATGGATATTTTTATTTTGCTCTAACAAATCAACTGTCTGACTAGTAGTAAACTAAATAGTTCTAAAAGTATTTGATGATAATGTGTAATGATAATCATATGTATTTAGTGATTGGAAATAGGATGATTTACTTGGTGTGAAAAAAATTCCTCATCCACAGAGATAGATTTGACCATTTTCATATATGCCTATGCCAGTTCAAAAATAAATACATTATTTATTCTTTAGTTTTGCCTATAACTGAACTTTAGTAGATAGAGAGTAGATAGTAATGCTCATTATACACACACACACACATACACACATACGCGCGCACACACACACACACACACACATATATATGTATATATATATATATATGTATATATATACATGTACATATAAAATGTGTGTATGTGTGTATATAAACCTCCACTTATTCATCAAGGTTAAAAAACATATTTTTCTGATTAAGAGTTTTTTTTAACAAAAAGATTGTGAAACTCTAAAGTGTAGGAATATTGCCCTAGTTCCACTTACCCAGAAGATGTAGGGATAGTATATAAGTATTCACTTATAGTTAAATTGGTCTTTTATTAAACATGGGTCTTCAAGATAATGAAAAGAATCCAGAGATAGCACCATTGCTAAATTTTCAAAGAATCTTCACACACACACACACACACACACACACACACACACACACACAAAATTAGTATTACCTAAATCACTGTACTGAACTAAAAGTAATTAGAATCCCCAAAGATATTGTCAGGATCCATGTTACATTTGGAACTTCTGAAAGAATATATTTCTATTCTATCATCTATCTAAACTGAACTTCAATATGTAGAAGAAAATAATTTCAAGAAATTTTTTTTGCCAAAAATGAACAGATTTAAAACATTAAGTTCTATTATAAATGATAAATATTAAATATTATTGTTGACAATAATTTTGAAAGGAAGTGGTAAAAAATCATCTGTGGCTAATAACATGTCAAAAAGTATTATGATACAAATATTATTCCATCAGAGTATTTGTTAGTGGGGTTCAAGTTTATTTTTTAAATAAAATTGTACTATTAATATATTAAGTAATATATAAAATATTAATAATTAGTTTCTAAGTTTCCTTAAAATGAAAACAATCATATATATATGTGTGTGTATATATATATAAAGCCCTACAACTCTTTTCATAGTACATTCCACAGAATGACAAGTTAATAATTTTTTTAATTTAAAAACTACAATTACATTGCCTTTTCTAATATTCACCCCTATGTGACAAAGAAAAAAATATCCTGACAATTTCAGACAGCATATATTTGAGGCAGCTAAGTTGCACAGTTGAAAAAATACTGAACTTAGAATAAGGAAGATCTGAGTTTGAATCCTACCTCAGACACAATGTATCTGCTCAAGTCATTTAAGTTTTTTCAGCATCAGTTTCCTCATAAATAAAATAGGGATAAATAATCCTCACGTAACTGTTGTGAGGATCAAATGGGATGCAAATTGCAAAGCACTTTGCAAATCCTAAGGCTCTGTGTAAATGTTTGCTATTTTTCTACTCCCCACTTTATACCAGTAGTATATTATAAGTATATTAAGTATGCTATATCAGTAGTCTGCTAAAAGGAGAAAAGCATGATTCATTATCAATCTCCTGTATTCAATACTGATAATTTCCTTGATCTGAATTATGACATTTTAAAGTGTTTTAATTCCTTTAAATGAGTCTGTCTTTAGTTTCTGAGAATATTCTAGAATGGATTGAAGAAATATTTGATAGACATCTAGAAAAAGAGCTAACATGGCTTGGTCAAGAATAGTCATGCCTTGTGTGACCCTGGGCAAGTCACTTAACCCCAATTGCCTCAGGAAAAAAAGAATCCTCATGCCAGTCTAAACTAACTTCATTTTTGACAGGTTTAATAAACTGGCACTTAAGAGCAATGCTTAGCAATGAGCTTAGATTTTAGAAAAAATGTTTTCAGAAAAAATTCCATACAAAACCTATAAAGGAGATAGAAGAAAATAAACTAGTTTAGATAAAAGGGATTTTGAATTGTTGGAATGGCCAGGTCAAATAGTAGTCTTAATGGTCAAAGTGGAAAGACTTCCCTAGTGAAATACTCTAGAGATCTTACTTGACCTAGGACAGCCAAATATTTTTTATCAAGGACTTGTAAAAACGTTCCAGATAACTATTCATATTTTCCTTAGCAGCTTAGTTTCCGTGACATCTTTGGTTTTTCTCTGAGTACATCATGCTCAGTCCCACACTGTTGAGAATACCCAGTGTCTATTTCTAAATATTGCCTTTTCCTATTAGATTGTAAGCTCCTTGAGGGCAGAAATGGTCTTTCTTTTTCTTATTTGCATAGTACATAGTACAATGCCTTGCACATAGTGAATGCTTAATAAATATTTATTGATTGATAATTATTGACAAATACATGAAATATGTAGTTTGCAATCCACTGATCCATCATAGAATATAACCTATATCATATTTGTTAAGGAACAAGAAGCAGTGGAGAGATCTGCGTGAAATGGACCAGGTTAGAGAAAGTTCCTGGAGCAGGCACATCTTAAATTGTGACATCAACTAAAACATTTCATGAAAAATTTGGAGAGAAGAGTTACTCATTAGTCTATGTTAATCTCTTTCTAAATTTGCATTTATGTTCAAAATCTATTTGGATTAAACAGGGTTTTGATTTTTCCTTTTCCCATAACTATTTCCATTTCCATTTCTATGATCAGACCAAAGTAAGCCCATTTAGTTTGTTTTTGTATTTTCTTGAAAGGTTTCTGTGCTTCTTATGTTTAAAAACTATATAAAGAATAATATACTAGGCCAAAAAAACCCCAAAACTCACAGACATTGCCAATGCTGGAGCAACAACTGAAGAAACAATCTGTTTGTTCCACAATTGAAAATGTTGTGATGATTTTGTATGCATAAAATTAAATATACTTAAAACAGTGATTTAGTAGATAGAGGAATGGAACAAGCATTTATTAAGCACTGTGCATCAAGCATGTTACTAAGCATTGCATTACAACCACAGGAGCTAGTTACTACCATTACACCTATTTTATAGTCAAGAAAACTAAAGCAAAAAAAAGGTTCAAAATTGACCTGGGATCATAGAGCTAATAGTTATCTTAGTTCAGATATAAACTGACCTGATTTTAACAAAACTGGCATGTATTTTCCCCTGTTCACTTGGTAGTATACATTCAATATCACACAATCATAAATTTTAGAGATAGATGGGGCATCAGGTGAGCTAGGCCCAGCCATATGTGAATCTAAACACTTTCTATAATGTACCAGCCATATGGACATCCAGTCTTTGCATGAACAATTCTAGTAGGATGAACCTACTAATCAATTACTCATAAATACATGTTGTTGTGCAGTCATTCAGTTATATACAA
>JAJPUD010012676.1:31650-41948 GCA_023553655.1 Myrmecobius fasciatus | reverse complement strand
AGGAAGGAAGGAAGGAAGGAAGGAAGGAAGGAAGGAAGGAAGGAAGGGAAGGAGGGAGAGAGTGGGAAGAAATAAAAGAAGGAGGGAAGAAGGGAGGGAGGAAGGAAGCAAAAAAGAAGGAAGGAGGAAAGGAAGGAAGGATGGAAGAAAGGAAGGAAGGAAGGAAGAAAAAGAAAGAAAGAAAGAAAAAGAAAGAAAGAAAGAAAAGAAAGAAAGAAAGAAAGAAAGAAAGAAAGAAAGAAAGAAAGAAAGAAAGAAAGAAAGAAAGAAAGAAAGAAAGAAAGAAAGAAAGAAAGAAAGGAGGAAGGAAGAAAGAAAACAGCCTAGGAATATATTCTATTTTAGTGGCTTGGTGAACATAGAACATTGGACTTGGAGTAGGTAGATCAATGTTTGAATCCTAACTCAGACACTATCTTTGTGCCCCTGGTCAAATCTCTACTTTTTTTTTTTTTTAAAAAAAAACCTGTTTCCTTATTTGTAAAGTAGGAATAATAATAATACCTACCTCCCAGGGTTTTGGTGAGGACCAAAGGAGGTATTTGCAAAGGCTTTTGTAAGTCTTACAGCATTATGCAAGTGCTATTTTCATTATTATTTGGGGAGACAGTGTGCACAAAGCTAAATGTATATAAAATAAATGAAAGGCGGTTAGGAAGAGAGGGCTAGCAGTTGAGAGGATGAAGAAACTCTTGAAGCTGGTGCTGGAGCTATGACTTCTGGAAAGAAAGGAATTCTATGAGGTGGAGGTGAGGAGGAAATACATTCCAGACAGGAGACATGGCCTTGTTCAAAGACACAGGGGCAGGAGATTAAATATCATGTATGAGGAAAAGCAAAGTAGTCCAGTTTGGCTAGAGCCCCGAGTATGTGAGAAGTAATGTGAAATCAGTCTGGATATAACAGGATGTCCTTTGGAAAAAGAGTGCCTTTTGATATCTTGAGTATGGAAATGTTTTGATTATTAACTTGCCTGAGGAGCCCAAGTTGTACTTCATGTTTTCTTTGGCAGTCTTTCTTTGCCCTGAAGGGAGGGTCGAGGAAATCAAGTGAAGACAAAGCATTGGAGGGCAAGGTGTATTTTCAGTAGGGAAAAGGAAACTGAGAGAAACAGGGAACTTTAGACCCCCAAAATGGAGGCCTAGAATCTATTCCTTTCTTTGAAAAAAACAGAACAATTCTTGAGATATTGAATCCCTGAGAGAGGTTCTGTTGAACATACTGTGTTCAGAAGTGGTAAATTCCTTGTTCTTTTTCCCTGGGAAGGATTGAGGCTGGGCCAGAACCAAAACAGAACCACAGCTTCCAAAGGCCAACGTGGTTTTCTGGTGGCCACAAGTTGGCTCTGTGGCTGGCTGTGACTCAAGCATCGGAGAGGCAGCTTTGGCTGTGAGAGAAGCAAGAATTAATAGCTCCTTCCAAGAACAGATGATCTGGATGATTTTTTATGCTAAAATTAACTTTTAAACATGCTCATCCTCCCCTCCTCCCCCTTTGGAATTTCATCTTTAAAAAAGAAAAAGAAATAAACAAGGGAACAAAAAAAATACCCTCTCATTTATGTCATTGTTTTTCTGTTTTCTTTGCTTTTGAATATAACTGAGGAAGAGAAAATATCATGCAAAGGCTGCTACAGATTAGCAGTAAGAAATCCAAGCATGCAGAGGCAATCCTTACCTCTGCTAGCTGGAACCCTCCCAGCTCCACCCCTAGAACAGCTGATGGAATGCATTCATCTTAACTCACTAATTGCCCTCACCCTATTGCAGTTAGCTCTTGGTTATTTTAAACACAGTGAGCATAACGTTTGATCTTGCAGTAAGGGTATCCCTGCCCATATTGTTTTGCTTTCCCCTTCGAGGGTCAGGTTGCCTCTGTCAGTAACAAGGGCTCAGGTCTCCTTGGGCCCCAAATTACACTTCCTTGTTGAATAGAAAATACCACCATTTCTTTGAGATTTTTATTCTACATGACTCCTCTAATGCCTCAAATGAGGCTGAGAAGCTCTTGGAAAAGAAAAGCTTCCCCCTCCATCCGGCTTTGTAAACAAAGAAGAATAAAAACAATTCCAAGATTTCAAGGAGCAAATCTTTGGCTTGCTGTAGAATCAACAATGGGGTCTGTGGATCATAGGACTATTGGTCTAGAGCGGGAAGAGACTTCAGAGATATCTAGTATAGCCCCTTATTTTGTGTATAGGAGATATGAGGTCTAAGGAATTTAAATGTCTTGTCAGAGGTTACAAAGGTAAGGAGAGGGGGCAGTTAGGTGGCATAGTGTCGGGCCTGGAGGCAGACATTGGTTGTGTGACTCTGGGCAAATCACTTCACCCTGTTTGACTCAGTTTTCTCATATGTAAAATGAGCCAGAGAAGGAAATGACAAACTACTCCAATGTATTTTCCAAGGAAACTCCAAATGGAATCACAAAGTCAGGCATGACCGAAATGATTGAACCACAACTACTAAATGAAAGTTGTGGATCTGCCTCTCCCAAAAGAAAGTGAAAGAAAGATTCAAGGTATAGAATAAAGATATTTAGACAGAGCCAATGTGGAAATGTATTTTGTTTGATCATGTACATTTCTCCACAAGAGTTTTCTTTCTCTCTTTTTTCCCCCAGTGGGGATGAGGAAGAGAGAAGAGGTTGTGGTATTGCTGGGTTGGGAGTGGAGTGGAAAGACTAGGAATGGGGTTAGCAAAAAAGAAAAGAAAGGAGCTCACAGAAGATACAGGATTTTTTTTTTAATGCAGGAAATAGAAGGCTGACCAGAAAGAATCACAGACAAGTGGGACAGCTTTGAAAGTTACATGTTGAAATTAGCATATATTTTCAAAGAAAAAAAAAACTGTACATAATAAAAATTCACAATTTCATATATGATCATTTTTTAATTTCTATGCCTATGGAAATCCTTATTTCATTTGTTGTTTATTAAGTTCTGACTTTTTAGAAATAAAATAATGGCGACAACAGAACATTGGGGATTTGAAATTGGGCCTCTCCATTTATTTCCCTAACAGTCAGAAAACTGTCCTGCCATCCTGACAAGCTGTAGCAAAATCCAACTCCCCCTCTCCCCCTACCCCCATCAATTTGCTACAGCTGGTTTTATCCTCTCTTCTCCTGCAGGCAAATGTAGCTGAGGGTTGGGGCTCTATTAATGTTTCTTTTGCTGAGTAAGAATGTATTAAAAGAAAATTTTTTGAGAAAAGACAGCAGAAGGGCAGCTAGGTAGCATGGGGGATAGAGAACCAGTATAAGAGTCAGGAGGACCTGAGTTCAAACATGATGACCTCAGACACTTACTAGAACCTGGGTGAGGAGGGAAAGAGGGAGGGAAGGAGAAAGAAAGGAAGGAGGAAGGGAAGAGGAAAGGAGGGAGGGAGAGAGAAAAAAAGGAAGAAGAAAAAGGGGAAGGAATATACAAAAAGTTAGCAACAAGGAGACCCCAAAAATCATGGGAGGCTACCCAGGACTTTTCTGTCACAAAGCTACATCTCCCCTTATTCTTTACTACCTTCTCCCCAAACTTTTCTTGCTTTTGGGATCTCATATGCCTTGGTCCTAAGGCCTTAGTCTGAAATGACAGGGGGAATGTCTTTTGGCAATATTATTTTCTAAATATTATGCAGAATTTCACCTGTAATAATAAAACAAAAAACACTTTTCCAAAACAAAATAATCCAAGTTCTACTGTCTCTCTTTGTTGGAGGTACAAGATGTGACTATTATACTTTCAGATGTGAGGATATGATTATATTAAAAAAATAGAGTTCACATGTTTAGGATGTTTGGCAGATGCTAAACTCTTGTGTCTGATGAGGGAAACTATGTTTAATTCAGACAGGGAGCACTAAAGGTGCAAACTTCACCAAAGAAGGCTCCATTGAGGTCATTAGGCTGCCAGGACATGTCATTTTTATTACATTGTGTGTTTAGGTTTGCTTAACCTTCCTGAGAGCAAGATGTAATAATAGTCTCATCTGGAATTTATATAACCCTTAACAATTTGCAAAGCATTCCACATATATTATCTCAGTTGAGTTTCTCACAAGCCCTCTGGGAGATAGATGGTACAGTAGATGGAGTACAGAAACTTGGAGTCAGGAAGGCCTGAGTTCAAATGTGATCTTAGAAACTTACTAGGTATGGGGTGATAGGACCATGATACATTTAACCTCTCTGGAACTCAGTTTCCTCATATGTAAAATGGGGATAATAATAGTACTTACCTTGTAGGATTATTGTGAGGATGAAATGAAATAACATATTAAAGTGTTTTACAAATCTATAAAAGCACTATAAAATGGTAGCTTTCATTATGGTATCATAATGCTGGTATAATCCCCATTTTGTGGATAAGGAAATTAGAACTCAAAAATGATAAATATTTGCCCACAATCAATTGTTTGTTTTTATTATTTCTTCTCTGCATGTAGAAACTTATTTATTTAAATTTGAGAGGAGGTAGTAGAAAGATTGCTGTCTATACAGTAAGGATCTAAGTCCAAGTCACATTTCTGACACGTATCTTTGTGATGCTGAATAAATCATTGAACCCCACCAAAGCTCAGTTCTTTTCTTTTCTTTTTTTCTTTTTTGAGGCAATTGGGGTTAAGTGACATGTCCAGGATCACATAGCTAGGAAGTGTCTGTGGCTGGATTTGAACTCAGGTCCTGTGCTCTATCCACTGAATCATTTAGTTGTCCCCCGTGTTCTCATTTTTTAACTTTAATTTTTTTTGGGGGGGAATGAGGCAATTAGGGTTAAGTGACTTATCTAGGGTCACACAGCAAGTAAATGTTAAGTATCTGTGGCCAGATCTGAATTCAGGTATTTCTGACTCCAGGGTTGGTGCTCTATCCACTGTGCCATCTGCTTGGTCTCTTTACTACCTTCATTTTTTAAATGAAGGGATTGGACTCCATGACCCTCCAGGGTTCATTCCAACTGTAGATTATGATCCTATGAAAAAACAAATGATCCATTAGCCATAGACCCTCTCTCTCCATTTGTAACTTTCTCTTATAGGACTTCCATGGAGATCCTTGTGAGCAACTGTGATCCTGCAGAAATCTGACATCCATTTAACCCAAGTAATGCAAGCATAGGAATTCTGGCCCACATTTGGGATTATTAGTAGTGGAAGAAGACAGACTAAAGTAACATTCCCCTTTACACAGAATATTTTCAGAATCTGAATAGAGTCTGTGTTTCCATCCTGTGAGAGCAGCCAGACTTTTTCTGAGACCAGCTTCCAGGTTATGGCTGGCCAAAGCATTGAATGTCCTCCAAAGGAGAGGCTGACTGGCAATCACCCTGACCAAGATGGTCTCTTAAATTCAATCAATTTCCCCAGCACATAGCAAAAGAATCAGTAAAATTTGTACAATTTTGTAGATTCACATTCCTGAAAAATCCCTCATCTGAACATGGATTCAGGGTACCCAAGATTTAAATGGCATGAGGTGATACTGAAAAGTTCCCTTGAGAACTACTGAATGTTTACTGGAGACTTAACCTTGTTGATTATAATATGAAGAGCATTATTTACCCCAAACACTGGTAATTAGGGAAAAGCAACTTGGGCCTCTGGTTTCATTGGCAATGAAAACTTCCAGGTAAGAAAACTCCCTTCACCAGTACAAGTCAACATTTTCCTTACAATTACAATTTTTAAGAGTCTAAAGCATTGAGAGGTACAGTGACATGTCCTGGGTCATACAGCAAGTGTATGTCAGAAGAACTTGAACTCATGTCTTCTTGATTTCAAGTTAGCTCTTTATTAATTATGTCAAGAGCTTATCATTTTTTAATGAGTTGAAAATGACCTTAGAGGTAATTTAGTATATGTATACATGTGCATGTATATATGTAAATATATACATGTATGTGCATGTGTACATATACACATCATACATGTGTATATGGTGTGTGTATATATATACATACTTTTTTTCATACACACACACACACCATTTTATAGATGAGGAAACTGAGGTCCTGTTGAAATACAGATTAAATGACTTTGCTCAAAGTCATACAGCTAGTGCCAGTGGTAGAACATAGTTTATACGTAGAATAGAAACTATCTCATATATTCAGGCAAAAACAAAGGTATCTGAATCATAGGATAATAAAGTTAAACGTGAGAGGGACTTTTGTGGTCATTTAGTCTAATTATTTCAGAGATAAGGAAATGAGTCCCAGAGATGCTTAGGATAACTTGCTCAGGGTTATGCAGGTAGTCCCATGTTAATGAATTCCAGAATCATTAATGTGATATTAGTGAAAAGAGGCAGGAATCTCCAGTCAAATCTTATCTTTGTGCTGTCACAGACAAACCATTTGCATTATCTGGTCTTCAATTTCTTCATGTAGGAAATGAAGATTTTAGACTACATGAGTTCTTCCTACAAGTAGATCTCTGCTGAAAGGCAATACCTACCTCCATCCCAAGTGCACAAAACATGACCTGGGGAGTAGCATGAAATGTGCCCCCAAGTCAGTTTTTTAAGACAAATTCAGTTGAGAATGAAAAGGAAGTCAGGGATGTCAGGACACCACAAGGCTATTCCACTTGGCAGGGAGTAGGGAGAATTTTGCTTGAGGTAGGACAGCAAGGAAGAGGAAGCATGCATCATGAGGTAGCTTCCAATTTTAACTCACCAGCTAATGCTGCTCAGTTGAAATATTTCTAAACTGCATAAGTGCTGTTAATATAAATGCTCTCTAAATTTCAGTGCCCTAGATCAAAGCTGTGATCATCCTGCCCTCGTTACAGTTCTGTCCTGCAATGACTAAAATGTTAAGTGCTTTCATTCTCACAATATTCACTTTAGTTATATCTGTTTAAGAACTTTGTATATCTCATTGTCTAAGGGCAGGTAGATAGCATCCTGTGGTGGAGAAAGCACTGATCTTTCAATCATAATGCTTTTACAGGACTATTTTAGTCCCATTTGTTACTTTTAAAAGCTGTGAAGCTAGGACAAGTCATTTAAGTTTTCTGGGCATCAGATTCCTTATTAGCACACTAGGAATAATGATCCCTGCATGCCTATCTCACAGGGTTGTTATGAGGAAAAAAACTTACCTCAATATACTATCAACATGAGCTGCTATTATTTTGAGCAATTACTGCATAAAATTCAGTCACAGAATGTATGTAATATAGGGAAAGGAAAATTGAACTTTGAGTCAGAAGATCAAAATTTAAATCCTGACTCTCCCACTTGCCTCCTTACCTGAGGAAAATGAACCTTGGGTTGCTGTTGTTGTTGTTGTTTTAATGATGTAGAGGGGAACTATGAATTTCTGAATCAAAGATCTTAGACTTGACAGTAACCCCAGAGATTGCCCATTTAGGGGAAACTGAAACAGGAATCATTCCAAATGGTTTTTCAGTTGGAGGTTACACAAATCCAGAGATGGAATATTCACTACATACCAAAGCATCTCATTGGCTCTTAAATTTGCAGCATAACATCAATGTCTGTAGTTTTTATGTTCCTTTTACGTTTGATTCACAAATGCGGGAAGGCTTATTTTCTCTGTGCTATCCTTGCCACATGTTTTCCTTTTCTGCTTATGCATTTTGTATTTGGAAAGGAATGGATAAAGGGAGTTCCATAGATTGATAAACAGTCAGGTTGCCCACTGCATTCAGAAGGTTCATAGTCCTTCACATTAGGGAAAGATTCCAACCAAAAATACCAATGATATTTCTATGGCCAAAATTAGGAGGAACTGAACAATGATTGGACCTCTGACTTCCTAAGTCTTCTCAACAGGGTAATTTGAATATTCATATAAATAAGAGGTTTTAAATTTTGGGGGTGGGGATTTGAGTCCTTTTGGCAATGTGGTTAAAGTTTGTGGAACACTATTCAGGATAAAGTTTTTAAATGTATGCTATAAAATGCATAGGATTACAAAGGAAACCAATTATCAAAATATTAAATAAAAATTATAAACCCCTGTAATTTATGTATAGACTCTAAGGAGGTCTGTGGACCCTAAGTCTCCCTACAAGACTACCCTACTGTAAATCTTTATGATTCATGGAAATTCATAGATGCTTTCAGAGTGAAGTAAAATCTGTAATTTAGTTAAGAAGCTGAGCTAATGACATCAATCGAGAATAATGATACATGAAAGTTCTTTTTAGAATCATAAAATGAAAGCAACATACACCCAGAGAGAGGGATGTGAAATGTGGACCACAACATAACATTTTCATGCTCTCTATTGATGTTTGCTTGCATTGTGTTTCCTTTCTCTGATTTTTTTTTCTTGTAGATATGATTTTTCTTGCACAAAAATGATAAGTGTGGAAATATGTATACATATATTTGATTTGTCAAGTATTTTAACGCAATTAACATGTAGTAGATATCCTGCCATCTAGGGGAGGGGTGGGGAGTAGGGGGTAAAAATTTGTAACAGAAAGCTTTGTAAGGGTCAATGTTGAAGAATTACCCATATATATGTTTTGCAAATAAAAAATTTTAATAATAAAAAAAGAATAAAAAAAGAATCATAAAATGTTGGAGATAAAAGGGGACACCATTCATGCATTGACTGTATTATATTGCTGTTATTATTTAAATCCAAATTAGTTGTACTGAACACTAGGCTTCCTCCAAATATATGTAGTCTTAGATTAGTAACTTCTCTTTGCCTCATTTTCCCTAACTCTGATGTATGGATAATACTTTTCTTCCATATCAAAAAAAGATTTTTATTTAAGAATTATTTAGTTAACAAGGTTGAGTGCCTCAAATGAAGGTATTACATAACCACACAAAATTATTTCATTAAACTTTCAGCAATGAAGATTTCCTGGTGTTTATCTCTAATTTTAAAAATGCATTTTGTAGGAAGGAAGTCTATGATGTAAAGAAACAGGGCTTGTCAAAAATCAACTAGCATTTTTTAAGTACTTGCTCTGTGGCAGACACTGTCTTAAGTAATGAGAGTCACAGCTCCTGCTCTCAAGAAGCTTACAGTGGAATGGGAGAGACAGCACAACTACTATCATATTGTATTATTCGCCTAGTAGCTTGAAACAAACTGCATCTAGTTTTTTTTTTCTTGATGAGATGATTGTATAGATCCAAATAAAAATGTTCCTGTGGGTTTGGTTTCATTTAAGATAATCAACTACTGGGGGCAGTGGATAGAGCACCAGCCCTAAAGTCAGGAGGACCTGAGTTCAAATCTAGTCTCAGACACTGAACACTTCCTAGCTGTATGACCCTGGGCAAGTCACTTAACCTCAAGTCAATTGCCTCAGGGGGGAAAAAGATAATCAACCATTCAGATTGAAAGTCTGCTAGCATCATCATCCTCAGCCCCATCATCTAATATCTACTTGAACTATCTTAAACTGCTCCTATAGGAATCATGTGTCTGTAACTTGAAGCTATTGCCAGAGTCATAAATATTATGATCTCAGTTAAAGTTCTGTCACAAAGAAAATTTCAAAGATGCATTTTCTCAACTAAAATTAAAAGGGTCTGAGTGTTTTTGCATTAAAAGCACAATTGGTTTTGTTCCATTCTTCTTCCTCTTTGATTCTCCTTGGTTTTGGCCCCAGAAGGCAGAATTTAGATTACAGGGCAAAAATTACTAAACAGCAAATTCAGACTTGATGTTAGAGAAAATTTCCTAATTATTAGAACTGTCCAAGAGCAAAATGGACTGCCTCTGAAGGGAGGGGACTCCTCAGCACTGGAGGTCTTCAAGCAAAGCTTGAGTCATCATTTGTAGGATATGTCATAGAGGGCATTCATGTTCAACTAAGAATTGTCTCTTGGAAGGCCATTCAAATCAAGATTCTGAAAAAATACTAAAGCAGTCAAATTATTCTTCCATAAAATAAATATTTTTTTGTAAGGTAGCATGTTATAGTAATGAGAAGATAGGTGACACAGTGGATAGAATACTGAGCCTGGAGTCAGGAAGATTTATTTTCCTGAGTTCAAATTTAGCCTCAGACACTTCCTAGCAGTATGACCCTAGCCAAGTCACTTAATCCTGTTTACCTGAATTTTCTCATCTGTAAAGAGAGCAGGTGGAGAAAATGGTAAATTACTCCAGTATCTTTGCCAAGAAGAATTGAAATGACACAAGAACAACAGCAACATGCTGCCATTTAAGGGATTCTTGCTTCTCTCTGTCTTTCTGTCTCTCTCTCTTTGTCTGTCTCTGGGTATGTGTGTCTGTGTCTGTCTAGGTGTAAGAGAGAGAGAGAGAGAGAGAGAGAGAGAGAGAGAGAGAGAGAGAGAGA
>JAJPUD010012676.1:8741-31640 GCA_023553655.1 Myrmecobius fasciatus | reverse complement strand
AGAGAGAGAGAGAGAGAGAGAGAGAGAGAGAGAGAGAGAGAGAGAGACTTTGATAGTCTGGTCAAGCCCATAGATCCTTTCTCAGAACAATGTTTTTAAATGCATAAAATAAAATACATAGAACTCAAAAAGAAAACTATTACATTGAAATAGTTATTAAAATATGAAGAAATCTTGAATGTAGTAATTTTTTTTTTAAAATCAAGAGCTTTGGAGTCAGAGACCCTGAATTCAGATTCTGCTTCTGTCACTTACTATTTGTGTGATTTGGTTTGTTGTTCAGAGGTTTCAGTCATGCCCAACTCTCTGTGATCCCATTTGGGGTTTTCTTGGCAAAGAGACTGCAGTGATTTGCTATATCCTTCTCCAGATGATTTTACAGATGAAGCAAGCAGGGTTAAAATGACTTGCCTAGAGTTATTTAGCTAGTAAGTGTTTGAAGCCAGATTTGAATTCATGAAGAAGAGTCTTCTTGATTCCAAGCCCAGGGTTCCATCCACTTATACCATCTTATCTCTAAAATGAGGGTTGGACTACATAACCTGTTGAATAATAGCTAGAGAATTAGCCTTGAGATCAAGAAAGCCTGGATTCAAGTCTTTTCTCTGATATATTGCCTATGTGACTGCTGACAAGCCCCATAACCTCTGAATCCCTCAGAGAATTCTCTAAGATTAGGTGTTGCCAATGGGTATTAATGGAGAGTTTTCATACTGGGAGTTCCCTCACTAAGGAAATTACAAGTCCTAAACCTTTCCCTCCCCCCCAAAAGTCCTCAAATATCAATCCTATAAAGAGATCAACTTAAAGGATAGAATGCTTCTTAAAGTAAACTTTGAAAGCAATATTTGCATATTTTTTCCAAGACATATACACTGAAGCTGTCTTTGGGGATCATGCCAGAAACACTTCTATGTAAACAAGTGAGGCCATTTTATAATTGGGTAAATTAACTCCTAGTGGGACCCAAAACAAACTTAGTTAATACTAAATTTATTTTTATAACAAATAACATATATGGATTTTGTGTTTGTAATCATCATTATCATATCAATCATATCAATGATAAAAATAATATTGATGTGGCATTTAAAATACAAAGGTTTTACAAAGTTAGATACAGGCAATAGAAATAAGACTGACTATCCCATTTTACACATAAAGAAAGCAAAACTCAGATAATTTAAGATCAGAACATTTAGCTAATGATTTAGCTAGCATTCAAGTAAACTTTAATATTTGCAAATTGTTTCACATATGTAATCTTAATTGTTTTTCTCAACAAATCTGAGTAGGTGCTATTATTATTATTCCCATATTACAGATGAAGACTCTGAGGTTTAAGTGTTGAGGAGATTAAGTGATTTGCCTCTCATTAAACAGCTAATAAATGCCTAAGATGATATTTGAACTCTAGTCTCTAACTATAAACCCAACTCTCTCCTTGCCTTAGTGGTAACAAGTGAAAAATCAGATTTGGAACCTAAAAGGACCTCAGAAGTCATGGCCAAGTCCCTTATGAATGAAGAAATGGAGATTTAGAGAGGTGGCGGTTTAAGATTACATAAGTATTAAGTGACAGAAGGGAGGATTTGAACTCATGCATTTCCATTCCAAATCCAACCAGTACTCTTTCTACTATACTGGGGTAGTGAACATCCAGCCTGCAGGTTGTATAAGGCCAGAGAGACCAGATTTTATCTGGCTCTGCCAGGCAACTGCAAATAATGATGAGCTGAAAACTATTGTACAACTACCTCCCACTGCTTGAGTTTTTAAGTTGATAATTTTGTATGGCCCACGAATGATGTTATAAATATCCAAATGTCCCTTGGCAGAAAAAAGGTTCCCCACCCCTGTACTATACCAAGAATTTAACCCAGAATCTAAGCCCCAGGATATTTTTATTACTCCACACTACCTCTCACCCAGACTGTGAATATTTCAAAAAATGAAAGTTAAAAATTAAAACTATCACCAACCATGTCCTTAGCCATTTATTTTATATTGTTGTTCATTTGTTTTTTAGTTGTGTCCAACATTTTGTGAACCCATTTCGGGTTTTCTTGGCAAAGCACTTTTTCATTTCCTTCTCCAGCTCCATTCAATTGAGGCAAACAGGAGAGCATGATTTGCCCAGGATCGCATAGCTAGTAAGAGTTTATCTCAGGAAAAGTAGTCTTTTTGACTCCTACCTTGGTACTTTTGACACTGTGACACCTAACTGTCCTATTTATTTCATATGGTCATAGATTTAGGATTGGAGAAGACCAGACTGACCATCAAGTACATACAACCTTCTCATTTTTAGGAAGAACCTAATGAGACTAGGAGAAATTAAATGATTTATCCACAATTTACACAGGGGCAGAATCAGGATGTGATTCTAAACCCAACTAGTTTTTCACTTTACAAAATCTGTTTCCACTGTTTGCCTTTACAGATTTACCTTTTTAGAGAAACAAACAGGTTACTGCCACTAATGGCCAAAATAAAATTTCCAAATAAATAAGAAAAAATAGCTCAATTCCTAAAAGGAGCCACAGTTGAAATAAAGATGTTGATAATTCTTCCTGGTTCAGTTTTCTGTTTCTCAGTACAAATTCTTCCTGTTGTTGAGGGTCCCTTCTTTGGTTTATCTACTTTCTTGCCTATGGAAAAGAGAAAAGCATTCCTCTAATGTGGAAGACTGACTTCTCACAAGTCTTGATAGATGATGGGCTTGATAGACAAAAGAAGGAAAAATACAGCATGCCATGGGTCATGGATTCTTCAACAATGCTAATCCTCTAAAATGGGACAACACGTGCAGAAAAAGCTGCAAGAATATTTCTGTTTATGATCCATGTCATGACCCCTGTGGATAAGGAAGAAATTATATTTGCATAGAAACCAAAGGCTATCTACTAGAAAAAAAATGGCAACACAGAGGATATATTGTCCTCCAAGGACCCTTAATTATTGGGCCACTGCATCATTTTCATTAACTGGAAACTGATTTTATGACTCCCCAGAAGGTCCCAAGTACCTCATATGTTAATCACATAGGATACAGTGACATCTGGTGGCATCAAGTGGCCAAATGCTTACAAATGAATAATGTTCATGAACAACAAAAATAATAATAAATGGAATGTTTTTTTCCCTAATCATCAAAACCATTCCTCAATTCTTCTAACTTGCACTTTAAAATACATTTTTTTCCATATTGCCCCTCTGCTTCACTTGTGGATAAAACATTTCTTTGTTTAAACCTCTCAGAGAAGCTGCATTTTAGTTGAAAGGAAATAAATATTAGGTTTAAGTTTTATGAGGTAAGTAACAAATTTGGGGGTCTAGTTTAATCATCAATTTTTAGAGCTAATAGTTTTTCATTATTTTAGGTAAAAAATTTTGTTTTTAAGAGGTTATTTTATTTTTAAAGTCCAGACTTCTATGTTTGTCAGTGTGGGGAAATTCCAATTTGGACATTCCCTCTATCAGATTAAAACACCCAATCAATTAATAATTGTTTATTAGCTAGGAATTGTGCTCAACATTAGTAGGCATACAAAGTCAAGAATGAAACAGTTGTTCTCCTCAAGTAGCTTGCATTCTATCAGAGAACTAGCAAAGGAATTCCAGCATCATATAAGCAATGGAGATAGAGGACCTCAGTTTAAATCCCACTTTTACCACTTGTGTGATTTTGGGGACTTCATTAACTTCTCTGGCCTTGTTTTCTCCATTGTGAATGAAGGAGTTTGTGAACATGTAGATGATTTGTGTGGATCTGGAAGTTCTCAAATATCAACCCTACAAAGATCAATTTATAGGCTAGAATGCTTCTTAAAGTAAAGAAAACTTTGAAAGCTATGCTTGCATGTTGTTACTGTTTTTCTGGGACATATATATTGAAGCTGTCTTTGGGAATCATAAATCAGTATATGCAAAGTAAATACTATGTAATTTTGGTGAGTTGCTATTCTGTTCTCTCTATCTACATGAGACATGGTGACAATATGGCACTGATCACTGGGGAAGATAAGGACATATCTCAGCTGCAATTTATCATCCTAGAGACTTAGCAGTGGATATTAAAAGGTTAAGTGATTTGCCCAAATCACAATTATGGGTTATGTACCATGTGCTAGAACCCAGAATAAAAAGATAAAAATTAAATAGTCCATGCCCTCAAGGAATTTACAATCTATCTTCCAGTGTCATAGAGGACTTATCAGTTGCAAGACCTGAAGCAAAACTTCCTGACTTCATGTGTGGCCTTCTAGGTCCTGAGACAAGTTATGGTTTTTGAAAATGAATAAATATGATTCTTTTAATTTCTTTGCCAAGATTGGAATAAATGGAATGTAGTGTATTCACATACTCAGTACTATCATGTTACTAAATTATTTGACCTCTCAAAAATATATTTGATTCAATATAGTAGAGAATTAGTATGAGAAACCCAGTGATGTGGCGAAAAACAGAATAATATAGTAGATAGATGATTGGATTGTCAGAAATCCTGGCTCAACCACCTGTCTAGTTGTATGACATTAATCAGGCCAGGTGCCCTCCCTTATCTTGCTGCTGCTGCTGCTGCTGTTTTTGGTATTGAGAGTATGAATTGAGGGTATGAAAGTAGATGATCTCTAAAATCCTCTCCAACACTAACATTCTAAAGATAGGTACAGTCTCTTAATCATCCTAATTTATCTTTAAGCAGCTATCAGATAAAGTAAAAATTTAGTTTTTATAAGCCTCGGTTTCCTCATTTATAAAGTGATAAGATTGGAATAGGGAATCTTTACAGCTTTAACATGTTATGATTTTAAACCCCATTTTTCAGAGGGAGAAACCAAGGCAAAGAGATTTTTATCAAGCTTGTCAAAATTGGTGTTTAGTCCATGAATGCTGTGGGAATTTCTGGCTTGAGTCTTTGCCACCTTTTCTTTGTATGTTTCCATTTAAGATGAGTGGCATGCAGTCAGTTGTCATGGTTTTCAAAAGATCTCTTATAAGTCTGGTTTTTGCCTCAAATTTTGGAATAAAATCATGTTTAAATTTTGTTTCCTCTCATCTTCTCCTGGTTTTGATTATTTCTAAAAGTAGTTGATGGTCTCATGACATGAGCCCAGTATTTTGGATTTTGTGTACCATGTTTTGAATTTTATGTGAAATTGTGGGTTTGATCTTTGACCTCTGTTTACTAGAATACTGATTTGCCACTAATTTGATAGCAAGCCATAGAGATCTATCATAAACAAGCTGCTCACTTTACATAGCCATGTTTTGCTCTTAAGTGATGGAGAATGTACTGAGTATAATTGAGAATCTTTTCCAGAAGTAATAAAAACCACATAACTCTGTAACTTCCCAGGTAGCATTGAAACTAATCTAATCACCATCAATGACAAAATGATAAGACTAGCAGATTGAGAGGAAGGAATAGATATAAATGTGGGCAACATGGAATTTTATTTTATCTCTCTTAGTAGAGGGACATAGTGGAACAAGAGAGTTTGGAGTCAGGAGACCAGGGCTGGTAATCTTGCCTCTGTCTTTGCTTCCTAGACTTTGGGCAACTTACTCAAAACTCCCTAGACCTCAGTTTCCTCACCTATATAATGAGAGGATTGGATTAGATAACTTCTAAAGTTCCTTATAATCCTGAACCCATGATTTACAAAGTTATATGGGCATTTGGAAAATAATAATATAAACCCCTATATTGCTCATGATGCCTAATACTGTGATATTAGTATATCAAGAAGAAATCATTTTTAGGTTTATTTTGTTGTTTTTTCCTTTCCTTTTAACATTTTAACATTTAACCTGTAGCTAAGAGGTTCAAGAAATAGCTCAGAGAACAAGTGTATGGTAGATGTTTAACTAATGCTTGTTGACTGATTCTACATTTCCAACCCTTTGACAATCCAGTGATTTTGGAGGCTTTCTTGAATTTCCTCAAACATGATTTTTCTTCACTTTATCTTCCTATTCTTCATGCTTGGAATACTCTTCCTCTTGATCTATCTTATTTTCTTCAAGTTTCACTTCACATCTTCTCTTCTGTAAGAGATTTATCTGAAATTCCATCCCCAAGCCTTTCCTGTTAGTGCCTTCTTTCTAAGATTATAGTATATGTACTCTCTCTATATTTTGTATGTAGGAGGTGATGCAGTGAATAAGCCCAAACCTGGAGTCAGGAAGGCTCATCTTTGTGAGTTCAAATCTGACCTCTGGCATTTTCCAGCTCTATGACCCTGGACAAGTCACTTCACCCCGTTTGCCCCAGTTTTCTCACATGTAAAATGAGCTGGAGATGAAAATGGCAACCCAGTATCTTTGCCAAAAAAAAAAACCCAGTTGAGGTCACAAAGAGATGAACATAACTGAAAAATAACTGAACAACATCCTGTGTGTACATGATTGTTTGCTTGCAGTTTTCTCCATTAGATTGTGATTGTTTTGTTTTTGTTTTTTTTCTTTGTAACCTTAGTTCTTAGCAGTCCACAATAAGTGTTTCATAAAATGAATGAATGAATGAATGATGATGATGACGACAACACAGGTGAGAAGATACTCTAGCAATATGTAGATGAGCTGGAGAAAAAGAGATGTGTATCACAATGCATAAGCATAGGACAAGAAGGAAACAAGCATTTAAGTGCCTACTGTGTGTCAGATACTATGTTAAGTGCTTTATAAACATACTGTCATTTAATCTTCACAAAAACTTTGGGAGAAAAGTGTTGATATTATCTCTACTTTAGTTAAGGGAACTGAGGAAGACAGAAGTTAAACGACTATCTAGGGTCACTAAAGTTTTCCTGACTACAGTCTCATAACTCTATCCATTCCACCACCCAGCTGCCTTTAGATCAAAAATGTAGCCCTCTCATTAAGCAGATAAGTGCTGTGCAGAGAGGGGTACAAGCACCCAACTAGCAGTGTAACAGATAGTTATATCTGTTATATGAAAAAAAATATATATATGATAGAAATAGCTGGCAGTACCAATCTGAACCTTCTCATGGGAGAAACTGAGTGGGGCAAAGGCCCCAAGGATTGCCCATCTCCAAAATGAGGCATCTTTTACTTTGCCTTTACTCTGTCCTGCCTAACTCATAGCCCTTGAGAACACTCGCAGAGCAACAGTTACCAATCATAGTTTTGTGCTTAGTCAAATTCAAGAAATATTTACTGAATAGCTCCTATATATGTAGCATTATGCTAAATACTGTGGGGAATACAAAGCAGAAATAGAAATAACCCCTTTATATCAAATAATTCATGTATGGTTAGGGGCAGGAAAGAGTACTACAGAGAGATAGAGATACAGAGAGACAGAGACAGACAGAGGCACAGAAAGACCAAGAGACAGACAGACAGACACACACACACACACACAGGTAGAGAGACAGAGACAAAAAGATGGAGAGAGATAGAGAAAGACAGAGAGATAGAAAGGGAGAGAAAAAGAGACAGAGACAGAGATATGGAGAGAGACAGAGAAAGACAGAGAGAGAAAGAGACAGAGAAGCAGAAACAGACAGAGACACACAGAGAGAGAAACAGAGACAGAGACAACCAGAGAAAAAGCGACAGAAACCGACACAAAGATGCAGAAACACACACACACACACAGAGAGAGAGAGAGAGAGAGAGAGAGAGAGAGAGAGAGAGAGAGAGAAAGGGGAAAGACACACACACACACATACACAGAAGCAGACAGAGACAAAGAGAGACAAAGAGAGAGAGACACACACAGAAAGACAGATAGACAGAGGTGCAGAAGGAGGAGAGGTGGATACAATAGCTAGAAAAGATGATAGATAATGATGAATAGATGAATGATGATAGATAAAGAAATGATATATGGATGATAGATAAAGATATGAGGGAAGAGTGCTATGATTTCACAGAGAACTCTTGGATAAATAAATTATCTATACGGGTTGTCACCTTCTCTGACAATTATGTTTTTAGCAATTCACCCAAAGCACTAAGAGACTAGGGGCTTGATTAGGTATCAGAAGTAAAACCTGAACACAGGTTTTCCTGGTTATAAGAACATCTCTCCATTTACAAGGCTAAACACAAAAATATTAAATAACATAATAAAGTTAAATAAAAATGCCAGCCCATGTAGGTTGGCTACAGGGAAAAGATATTGAAGTAAAGACCTTGACAAGGAAGGAAACTGAGACCAACATTGACATTGTCTGTTCTGCCCCTACCTCCCCACCTCCAAAAAGATGGAATGGATCAAAGACTATGGATTCAACCATGGCAGCAGCTGACAAGATGCGAAGACCTTCAGTCCTTTCTTTTGCAATGACTTCTCACGAGGGAGGTATCATTGGACAGTGATGGACCTCCCTTCCCTAGCTTCATCCCTCCTAGTCATCATTGATAATAGACCTTTTCCCTTTCTAGGACAACAGAGCCACCATCTCCTCCCAGGACAGATGTTTATGTATTTCTATTATGGGTTGTCTGTGAGAACCTAGGAGCTATCTATTATAGGTTTTTAAATTGGTAGTCTCACCTCCTTCATGGCTATGCCCTGGTTGATAATTAAAGATATTTGTGTCCTAACCCAAATAAATAAATTAAGAAATGCCAGAGTAGCACAAGTAGTTCATGACCAAGTAACAAATAAGTGGTGTAAATCAAATCTTCTTGAACTTTTTCCACTCCTCTTTTTGCCCAAGAAAATTTTATACAACCCCGAATATATAGGTATATAAAATAGGTATATAAACCAAACATTTACTGATAATAAATGATAATTTTGTGATGCCTGCATTGTCACACATGGAATCACAACTCACAGTTTAAGAAAATGGGGTCTAAATGGTAAACCAAATGGAGATAAAGAAATATTTTCCTTTCTTTCTCCCTTCACTTCAATTCATTCTTCTCCAAGGCATACATTCAGCCTCTGCTTGGAGACTTGTAATGAATTAGAATCCACTACCTACCAAGGATAGTTCTTCTTGTTAGAAGATTTCTTCTTATATAAAGACCATATCTGGAAGTAGAGATTGTTTCATTCTTTATACTTGTATTTTCACCCACTAGCACAGTAAAATAAAAATACATAAAATTGTGAGGGAGAAGAGAAAAATATATGAGGTGGAAATCTTACTTGAAACTTGGATTTAAAAATATTTTAATAATTAATAATAATTAGTAATTAAAATAAATTCTTTTCATATCTAATTGTTTGACATTAAAAATATTGATTGATTTTTTTTTAATTTCCACTGTGCTCCAAGTTCTGCCTACTACAATCAAGTAGAACAAATTTCATACCTATTCCAGGACAACCCTTCAAATTCTTGAAGGCTATTATCATATTTCCTGGGTCTTTTCTTTTCCAGGTTAAACAACCTCATTCTTTTAACTCATGTTCATATGTTTATATAGTATGAACTTGATACCTTCATCAACTTGGTTACTTTCCTCTGGAGATTCTCCAGTTTACAAAAATTATTCCTATGCCCAGAATTGAACACAATATTCCTGCCTCTTCTAAGGTGCTCCAAAATCTTAACTTTTTTTTTTGCTACAACTAAATCCCTTACATCCTTTTTAAGACAAACTGCTATAGAAACATTGAAGTGATAAAATGGATAGAATAGTGGAATCCTTTTGTTCAAATCTGACCTCAGCTACTTATTAGATGGGTAGTGCTGAGAAAGTCACTGAACATGTCTGCCTCAGTTTCCTCACCTATAAAATGAATATAATAACAACACCTATCTCCCAAGGTTGTTGTGAAGATCAAATGAGACAATATTTATAAGTGCTTTGTGATGCTTTAAGCTATTATTGTTTATCTTAAAGTTGATTTGGGGAACACAATTTTAAGATTTAATTTTTGTTCTTATTCATTCAGTCCAATACCCTAGCCTATTAAGATCTTTGCTGGCTCCTGACTTAGTTATTCAGTGTTACTTACCCCTCCCAGGTTTGTATAATCATATAATTAAAAGAATGCTACCATGGTCTCCCTAAATCCACTCTTTTTCTGGCTAAACTTCTCTAGTTCCTTTGACCAGTCCTCATATTGTATGAAGTCTAAGTCTTTTCCCATTCTAGTCTTCTCCTTGATATTCTTTTCTATTTCTCTAGGTTTTCATGAACCAATCCTATCCTGGTTTTTCCATCTACATGCCTAGCAATTATTCAGTGGTTTCGTTGTTGTTTTGTTTGTTTAATTTAGGACTGTGGAGATTTCTTTATTTATTATGTATAAGTATTCTAGTTCCAAAAGGGCTTATTACTTGGCTTTTGCGCATGCCAGAAGGTCCTCCAAAGCTCTGCTACACACTGTCTACACTATTTGGACTGGTGATCTTATCAGTTCCTATGGATTCAATTATTATATCTATGTAGATGACTCATATCTATTTATCCAACTCTCTCTTCTTTCCTGACCTCAAATCTCGAATCTTTGTCTATTAGACATCTCAAATTAGGTATCTCATAAACAATTTAAACTCTGTATAACAAAAATGGATATCATGATTTTCTCCCTAAACTGTCCCCTCTTCCTAACTTCCGTAGTCCTATACAAAGTATAACAATCCTGTTAGTCACCCAAACTTGCAGCCCTTAATTTTTCATTCCCTCTCATTATAACCTGCCCCCAAATTCAATCTGTTGCTAAGTTCTATTGACTCTACCTATGCAAACATCTCATATATAGTTCTCTTCTATCTTTTGATGATGCTACCCCACTGGTATAGGGGTTCAATACTTCCCATCTGAATTACAGCAATAGTCTTCTGGTTGGCTTTCCTATCTCAAGGCTGGCTCACTTTCAATCAACTTAGTTATTAAAGCAATTTTCCTGAAATGCAGATTTACCTAGGTGACTTCCATCTTCTATGAACTACAGTGGCTCCTCCCTATTGCTTCCAGGTTTAAATATAAAATGTTCTCTTTGACTTTTAAAGTCCTCCTTAACCTGATCTCTTCCTATCTTTTCAGTCTTCTTAGACCTTAATTCTCTCGTGAACTCTAGAATTCAGGAGCTCTGGTCTCCTTACTGTTGTTCTCATAGGATGCCCCATCTGATTCCAAGCGTTTTTACTGGCTTTCCCCATTCCTGGAATTCTTTTTCTCTTTATGTCCATCTCCTATCTTCCCTGGCTTCTTTCAATTCTCAGCTAATGAGTGAAGTGAGTAGAATCAAGAGAACATTGTACATAGCAACAACAAGATTAAGTAATGATCGACTGTGATGGACTTGGCTCTTCTCAACAATGCAGTCATTCAAGACAATTCCTAGACTTGAGATGGAAAATGTCATCTGAATCCAGAGAGAGAACTATGGAGACTTAATGTGGAATGAAGAATAGTATTTTCATTTTTGTTTGTTTGTTTTCTTTCTTGTGTTTTCCCCCCTTTTGATCTGATTTTTCTTACATAATATGACAAATGTGGAAATATATTTTAAAGAATTTCACATATTTAACCTATATCAGATTGTTTGCTGTCTTGAGGAGAGAAGAGGTAAGGGAGAGAGGGAGAAAAATTTGGAACACAAAGTCTTACAAAAATGAATGTTGTAAACTATCCTTACATGTACTTGGAAAAATAAAATACTGTTGAAAATAATAATAATAATAATAATAATAATAAACTTATCTAAAATCCCATCTTCTGCAAGAAGCTTTTGTAAGTCTTCCTTAACGTTAGTACCTTCCCTCTTAGATTGTCTCCTTGTTTATGTCTTATACATTATACATTATACAATCATTAAATTGTGAGCTACTTGTGGACAGGGACTTTTTTCCTTTTTTGGTTTTATTTTATAATCCCAGTACTTAGAATCTATGCCTGGCAGATAGCAGGCACTTAATTAATGCTTGTTGACTTGATTTGACTTGAAAGCACATAGATCTCCTTTTTCTCCTCATTATAATCATTTCTCTTTCTGTATTTAGAATTTGATTCCTGAGAGCTTTCCATTTCTCTTGGGCTGACTTCCTTTGTGATTTTATTCTACCAATATTTCTTCTGATCTTCCCATCCCTCCATGCCTGGGCTGTACTTTCCCCTTATCTCTACTTCTACTTCATAGAGCTTATTTTTCCTTTAAGATGCTACTTCAGCACCACCCTTTGAATGAAACTTTTCCTGATTTCACCCAACACATCAGACCAGATCTCAGAGAACCTAAGTCAAATTGCTTACTGTGTTAGGACCTGTAGTTTAATTTGAATAGCTATACATTGTGCACTTGCTGGTAGAAAGTTTTAAAACTTTCTCCTTTCTTGTATTTTTTTTCCTTGTAGATATCTATCTGAAGGGCTTTCTATTTCATATCTGTTGTCTATGATGGGTAACTTGGTGGGTATACACAGAACATTTTGTTGTTATGCCTTCCTTTTCCTTGTAAAGCCATTGGGTTAAGATATGTAAGGCTCCACAAAATTACATTCTTCCTGGCCATTATTAGATGAAGAACATTCTTGACCAGTAGCCCATCATTCCTAAATTTTAATCCACAATTCAGAAGTCCAAATTCCACTTTCAGATATTATGTCCTTACCCTGCTATTCATCTTCAATATTAGCTTCTTCTTTCTGTATATCTTGTCTTTCTTGGGCAATGGTAATGAAACAACAATACCTATGTTTACTGTGTCTTCAATGTCTTGCAGAAGACTTTGTAACCCTTGGCAATGCCTTCTAGATTCTTTCGGGCAGCTTCATTTGTACCATGTGCATCACCACAAAAACTAGAGTAATTATGCCATTTAACAAACCTTATGGAGTTTTCTGTCTTGCTTTGTATTTGTGTCCTGGGAAGACAGCAAACCTTGCTAATGTTATTACCTCAAAAAAATCCCCTAAGTGGGAGATGGCCATCAACCACCAATGCTTAGCCTTTCCACTTATGACTCTATTTGAATAATATTTCACTTTATTTGGCAAGTGCAGCTTGTAAATTTTGTAAATTATCATGCCTTAGAAGACTAGCAATTGGTATTTCCTCTATATATCTAATTCCTCTTCTTTTAGGGAGAGTTTTAATCTGTTCTTTAGTTCCAAGGACCCAGGGGTCTTTATTTTTTTCTCTTCCCTCTGACAGTTTTCTACTCTTCAACCTCTTGACACAGGAAGAGATTCTCCTATGTCTCTTCACATTCTTTTTCTTCAATTTTTACAGTGAATTGTGTGTGAGTGAGTTAATGTATGTGTGTGTACCTTTTAAAGGAGCATTTCATTTTTCCTGACAGCGTGGAGAATTGAGGGATATTTCTATCTAGCCCTAATGTCTCATCAGAACATCAGTCTCTAATTGCCAACTTCCAGCTAGATAGTTTGATCTCCTGTCTTTTTTGCATATCAAATTCATCATGTCCTAAATGGAATCTCTCTTGATAAACCTGTATCTCTGCAAAATTTTGCTCTTTCTGTTGATGCTGCCACTCTCCTCCCGCTATCCAGGTTTGAAATCTCAAAGTCATTCCCTTTTTCTCTCTCTCCTCCATAGTTAATCAGTTACTGAGCCCTCTGATTCTTCCTCTCCAATGTCTTTCACATTTGTTCCCTTCCTTCTATTCACATGGCCATCATCCAGTTTCAGTTGTTCATTTCCTTAAAATCTACACTATTAAAATAATCTCCTAAGTGGTTTCTTTGCCTTTTGTTTTTCCCCTGTCCAATCCTTCATCCATACAGCTCCCAAATTGATACATTCTTAAAACAGATTTGGCTATGTCCCTCCCTACTTAACTACTACTTCTGAAATTAGCTATAACATCCTTCCCATTTGGCTCTAATCTACCTTTATCTCCTTAATTCATATTACTTTGTGTTCCAGCCTAACTGGACCAATGGCTACCCCCCAAAGTCACCATGATAGGATCAATATCTGAAATTACTTTCTCCTTGATTCTATCATTTGGTATATATAGGGGATAGCTCACTAGCCTTGGAGTCAGGAAGAACTGAGTTCAAAATCCTGCTTCTGGCATTTTATTTGACCATGAGCATGTTACTAAAGTACTCTGAGCTTCAGTTTCTTCATCTGTCAAATGAAAGAGTTGGACCAGATGGCCTCTGAGATGCATTCCAACTCAAAAGATATGATTAGGTTGCTACTTCCTTCATGTGGCCCTCCTTGTTTCCCCCTGACCCATCCTCAATGTTTTTCCCTTTGCAAATTACCTTATTTTTGCTTAGGTGTCCATATTGAATCTCTACCCCCTTCATTCCAGTAGGATAATATAAGCTCTTCAAAGGGAGACACTGCTTTTTTTGCCCTTGTATCTCCAGTATCTAGCATAGTGTCTAGCCCATTATAAGCCAGTACTTGGTAAATCTTGGTTTAATTGAATCACTGAGAGTTGGAATGGTCAGGAAAGGTTTTTCAGAAGGGGATCGGGCTTTTAAAAATGGGTTAATGTGGAACAAGTTAAGGAATTTTAAAAAAAAGGGTTGAATAAATAAATAGGAAGGTGTTCCAGGAAGGGAGAACAGCACAACCAAAGGCACAAAGGTGGGAATGCTCATGATTTGTTTATGCAATAAATAGTTCAGCCTGGCTGGAGCAAAGGGTTTAAGTTAGGGAAAAGTGAGCTATGAAGGTCAGAAAAGTAATGAGACAGATTGTAGAAATTATTGAATGCCAGACTAATGAGCTCCAATTTTTTTTCCTGTAGGTAAATGAGAAATATGAAAGAATGGGGAAATGACATGATAAACAAGGTGTAATGAATCCAATTGTCTTCTCAAACCTCTTTCTTCCCACCCCCCACATCTCCTAGTGTATCTTTCCTGCTGACAGTTCTCTTTGATGTCAGTTCAATCTTTTCTGCATGAAATGGGATGAAAATCAGGCTAAGGACTCATGAAGAGTTGTGAGATCCCTAAAAAAAAAAAAAATCACATGTAAATCAGTGCTATCATTGCTGTTCAGTCCTCCCCGCCCTTTGGCATATCTTTTCTTTATGGAATTTCTTCCAATTTATTCCCATTTCAAGATGCTCCATGCTGTGTACAGAGCTTACTTGAGGTCGGATCTCCAGAGTACTCAAGAGGTGATTGCTTCCTTGTTTTACGATCTGTTGGTTTTGGATAAGCAGCTGAAAAGATCATTAATATTTTTTTTCTGCTTTGCAGCCTTATTGAATTTCAAGGAAAAATCTAATCACCCTGCAGCCTTTGAATTCCGTTCACTTCTTGAAGGGTAGTTCATTTTGATTTTTTGTTGCTTGTTTCCAATTTTTTTCGCACTATGTATTATACTTTCTGCAGTGTGAATGTGACATTAGTACTGTAACTGTAAGTCAGCCACTAGCCAGGTTAAATGGTAGCGTGGTCAATAGTTTCTGCAACAATTTGGATAGTGCTCTAATCTCCCAGATTTCATCAAACATGGTTTATCCTTTTAAACACGCTGGCTAGTTACACTTTTTTTCTTTCTTTGAAGGAGAGTTTATAATTACCTGAATAGTGATGAAATTGAAGGTCATCCAAAGGGCAATAAAAAAGTGTATCCTGGCCATGAGCAGGCACATATTGGTCATGATATAACACATAAATTACTGAGAATATGTGTAAAGTATGTCAACAAATATGTATAAAGCAAAACAGATGGGCTGGTCACAGTGTGAGAGACAGTTGATGGATTGTCCATGTGTCCACTTGTATCTTTGGTTGTTGAGAGAAATCAAGGAAGCCAGCTAGCACATTGGAGGGACCACCTGTGATGAAATTAGGGGAAGACATGGATAAGTATTCTACAATGTTGGAGAGCTATAGAGAAGCTGCAATCTGTGTATTGGAGAGTCTACCCATACTGATGCAATCACAGATCTATTTGATTCCTTGAATATCAAAACCACTAAATCTAATGAATTGAGTTCATTTCATCCTTCTTTTATGTCTTCCATTTCTATACCCCCCAAACTACTGATTTAAACAGAGACACTAAAACAAGTACTACCTTGTGGTGGGGAATTTGTTCCAAGATGAAAACTTTGACCAGCTAAGGTCAGACTATTTTGAAGCTAGAAACCCATTAAAGCCAACATATGTATTTCCAGAAATCTCTAAGCTCCATAGCGTTGCCCTGTGATTCTAGCAGGCCTCAATTTCTATAAGCCATCTATCTAGGAGGTAGCATATGAAGCAAATCAGAGAGCACACTGGCTATGATGTCTACACTTTTTGGTGACTTAGGCTAAGGGCATAAACTGAATTTAAATAACTCAAATTCATTCAAATAGAACAATCAGCATTTCAGTTTGTAGAAGTATTCTATTGTAACTATTATTATTAAAAAAGGACTTAATAATAAAAGCTTTATCATACATAAAATATCCCATTGTTTTAGAAAAACATTGGTGAATACTTCATAAACTTGGATCCAAACTTTTTTTTTTCAAAAGCCTGTTGAAAGCTACTCAGCAAAGCAACTGAGAGGATAAAAAAGAAGATTTTTCCATATAGAAAGTGAGAGAAAGCATGGGCCCCACCCTGTGCAAAAGCATTTAGCATACAAAGGAAAGACATCAAAATTATAAACAGATGGGCAATCACATGGCAACCAATTAAAAAATATCAGGTGAGGTCTTGTTCCAAATTTAAATTCCATTCTTGTTGGCTAACCTAACAGTTTCTTTAACAGCAGGACAAGCTGCTACGTGGAACTCCAACCTCAAAACCCTTTTCTATCCTTCCACCCTTGGATGGTAAGGGTTCAGCTTGCAGAATAAGCCAAGAACTTGAAATTGGGAAAGCTGCTCATCTCTCCATTGAGAAGTGATGGATTACAGAATGAAATGCAGCTTTTCTTGGCTAGTGAGGGAGTTTCCATTTAGTATTCTTTTATTATTTAACTCAACACTAATAATTTTTTTAAATTTTATTTTATTACTCTTGTTATTTTCCCTGAACAGCATGCTTCTGCCTGGCTTAGCACATAAATGCAGGCCCTCATGAAACACATACTCATACTACACTCACATACAAGCTTGAATTTTCAAATGCTACCATTGATAGTAGAAAGAGTCCCAAATTTGCTTTTGGAAAATGTAAGTTTAAATTCTGGCTCTTTTATTTTCTATTTATTTAAATTCGAAAAATTCATTTTTCCTCTAGGGGCCTCAGTTTTCTCCAGTGTAAAATGAGGGAAGGGGCACAGATATCAGATCCCATGGTTGCAAAAAAAGAATAATCTAATAATTCTTAAAATCCCTTTATAATCATAAGTGATACAAAGCTGTCCTAAATATGATTCAAATGATGCCAGATTTTAATGTGTGTATAATTAAGAAATGATTTTCATAGTTTCATTTGGCCAATATAAACTAATTTAAAAGAATCTAATAATACAACACCCCTATGTATGTCCCAACTCTCTCAAAACATTATGAAGTGCTTCCCAATGATGACATATTTAGTACTCCCTGGTTTTTGTTTTGAAAATCTGCTAATCTTCAACTTGTCTTCACCATCATTAAGCATGTAATGGAACAGTTATCTCACTGATTTCATTAAAAATAAGGTGGACCAAATTTCAGCCACTTAAGAAGCTTCTTATGATGTCTGACTGGCAACTTTTTGCAAGGAATTAACACTAACTACTACCAGAAGACAGTAAAGTAAAAAAAGAGAGGGTGAAGTTGCTCATTTTCTTTCCCAATTTTGCAAAAGAAATACAGATTGTAGTATTTTGGTATAGATTTTTGGATGATTGCATGACTGTAGTGTTTTCCCCAGGGATAAGAACAAATGGAAGAAAGAGTTGCATAACAACAATCCCTTGGGGACTTTTTTTCCCCAAATGAACCAGCCACCCTAGTCTGAGGAGGTCACTTTTTCAAAGCACTAGAATATTTACTTATATTCTTTCTACAAAAAATATTGTCCCACTAATAGGAAAGAGCACCTTTTTTTTTTACATGCTCCATCAATTCTATCTAACTGAACCAATTGAATTCAACCCTATAGAACAACAAAGACATTTATATGAACTCTGGTGTCCATGTGCTTCCAGACTTTAACTCACTTTATATTTATCTTGTGCATTCTGATTTATATTTGTTGTCTATCCCTTTAGAATATAAACTTTTTGAAAACAGGGATTATTTTTGCTTTTTCTTTGTATCTCTGGTACCTGGCACATAGTAAGTGCTTGATAAATGCTTGTTGATTAATTTAATCATTATTCATAGAATCTTCTACCTGTTTTATGAATGCATTTAAAAATAGACACACAGCTTCCTTGGTATGGTTCCAGGTGACCAACTTAGCAACACATCATAGAATACCCTGCATGAAAGTAACCCAACTTAATCTTTGTGACTAGGGATGGCTTGGTTGGGGAAAGAAACAGAAAGGGAAGATGTATTCAGAAATTAAGATGATATGAAAACAAACATAATAAAATGAGATCATTTTTTAAAAATCTTGTTTGAATTAAAAAGTCTAAAATATAAATAAATAAAATTCACTCACTCTAAAGGAAGGTTTCATTTAAGGGTTCTGATAAAGACCTCAGTTCTAAACTATATAGAGAATTGACTCAAATTTAAGCCATTTTCCAATTGATAAATGGTCAAAGGATATGAACAGACAATTTTCAGATGAAGAAATTAAAACTATTTCTAATCATATAAGAAAGTGCTCTAATTCACTATTGATCAGGGAAATGCAAATTAAGACAACTCTGAGTTACCACTACACACCTCTCAGATTGGCTAAGATGACAAGAAAAGATAATGACAAATGTTGGAGGGGATGTGGGAAAACTGGGACACTGATACATTGTTGGTGGAACTGTGAATGGATCCAACCATTCTGGAGAGCAATTTGGAACTATGTTCAAAAAGTTATCAAACTGTGCATACCCTTTGACCCAGGAGTGTTTTATGGGGCTTATTCCAAAGAAATCTTAAAGGAGAGAAAGGGATCCACATGTGCAAAAATGTTTGTGGCAGCCCTTTTTGTAGTGGCAAGAAACTAGAGACTGAGTGGATGTCCATCAATTGGAGAATGGCTGAATAAACTATGGTATATGAATGTTATGGAATATTATTGTTCTATAAGAAATGATCAGGAGGATGATTTTAGAGAGGTCTGAAGAGACTTACATGAACTGATGCTAAGTGAAATGAGCAGAATCAGGATATTATTGTACACAACGACATCAATATTATATGACGATCAATTCTGATTAATGTGACTCTTTCCAACAACGATTGATGTCAGTTCCAATGATCTTATGATGAAGAGAGCCATTTACACCCAGAGAGAGGATTGTGGGAAATGAATGTGGATCACAACAAAATATTCTCATTCTTTTTGTTGTTGCTCTCTTGCATTCTGTTTTCTTTCTCGTTTACTTTTTTTATCTGATTTTTCATGTGCAGCAAGAGAATTGTATAAATATGTTTATACATATTGGATTTAACATATATTTTAACATGTTTAACATATATTAGATTGCTTGCCATCTGGGGAGGGGGTAGGGGGAAAGAGGAGAAAATCTGAAACACAAGGGTCATTGACAAGGGTCAATGTTGTCAAATTATCTGTGCATTTGTTTTAAGCTTTATAAAAAATAAAAATGCAAAAAAGGAAGGTTTCTCATTAATAAGAAATAATCTTATTATTTTTCCCTCCAAGCAATACTAGTGAGAACCCCAATGAACAAGACATTGACTAGAATATTTGATCAACATGAAGTGGGAAAGATACAAGAATCCTATGCTTTGAGAATAACTCTCAACTTTTTCTTCTTCAGGAATAGGGCCACTATTCTTTTAGTCATATATCCTTCTTTGTATGAGTCAGTCCAAAGACTCTCCAGGGGCTAACTAGTTCTTCTCCTCTATTATGCCATTTCCAATTATTCCAACCATTATCAATCTCTCCCGTCTCTGAACTCCTTGTACATTTGACAGGATAAAACATTTTATTCTTTTCTAATTAGTTTACGTGCAGACATGCTGTCTTCCCAACTAGATTGCATTACCTCATTCACGTTGTTACTAAAAATTTATTTTGTAATTTATTTACAATTTTATTTAAGTTTACAAATTTACAAATTTATTTAAGTGATATGAATATATATGCATATGTATGTGTAAAAATACATATAAATACATATATACATACAAACATACCAATGAGGCAGATAAATAGAAATCATATAATAAAACTTTTAAATTGAAGCATAGAAGCAAAACATAGGTAGCTAGAAAACCAAAGCAATAAAATTGTCTTTAATTTTATGTAAACCAAAGGAAAACAATCTTTTTTCTCTTCTCCTCCCTTCTCCCACCCCCAGATTCCCAGGCTAATAGGAAAAAGGAACAAATTTCTTTTATGTTTGGGGCAGGTAGGTTATCCCACTACAAAAACTGAAAAAGGAAGGTGCCTTATAATGCTAACTTGCCACTAGTGATCCTGGAGAGGAGGCTACTTGCCCTCCCAGAAGCAGCTTACCTTCTTAACTGTTACTGAATGAGGCACTGACAATTCTTTATAGGAAGCTCTGCCTCTGCCATTGTTAATCACCTCTACCAAGCTGCCTCTCCAATCATCAATCAGCCAAAGTTCTACCTCCACTTCCATAGCTCTCCCTTTGGTTCAAAACTCTTTCTACCATCAACAACTCCTCTTGTTTCCTTTCTTTTATCTAGAGAAGTCTCATGCTGCTTCTTTCTGGATCTTCAAATTAATGTTCTTTTAACTTCAGACATCTCAGTCTACACACTTAACTGAGATTATTCATGCTCTTCAAGAAATAGTTCTTTCAGAAACCACCCATTGATACATGGGAACTCTTCATGACATTCTTTGTTTCTTTCACCTTCTTAGTTCTACTAGTTGATACTCAAAAAAACTCTTTAGGAAATTTCTGTGAGATCTTTCAATCCCTCTTTACATGGGATCTCTAGCCTCATTTAGCTCTTTTGCAGTTTTTGAAGCATTTTCACATGGGAAATTTTCTTTGTTCCTCACAATAATCCTGTTTAGTAAGCAGAATATGCAGGCTTTGTTTTTCATTTTTCAAGATAAGTAAACAGGTATTAGTTTATCTTATTTATTTATTTTTTACTCTTTTGTATCCTTAGCATTTAGCAGAGTCCGTGGTACATAGAAACTACTCAATAGATACTGATTGAGTGAGTGAATAAAGCAAAGCAAGGTGAACTAATTTGCCTCAGATACTTACTATGGAGCCTTACTTACTCTAGATTAGGTAAAATCATTTTCCTCTAATTCTTCTCTGCTTTGGAGGCCAGAAGCACAACTTTCTACAGTTGAAAACTTTCATTGTTGTTGCTGTCTGAGGCTAGGGCTATACAAAACTACTTCTGTTGTTGGTCACTAAGCTTCTAGGGTACCCTGCCTTGTTAGTTCTTGAAGTTTTAATAAACCTCAAAGTAATAAATGAGTAGATAAATATTAATATGGGGAAGAGGGAGGGGAAGACATAAGCAATATGTTCTTTCCTGGCATTTTAAGAATGATGTGGAAGAGTCAGACTTGTTCTAATTGGCCCCAAAAGGAATCATGGGTAAAAGGTGCAAAAAGTCAAATTTAGTCTTGATGTAAGGAAAATATTCCTGATAGTGAGAACTATCTGGAGTGGGATGGATTCCCTTAGAATTAGAGAGGTTGTATATTCTCCTTGGAGTTGAGCTTCTGAGACCCCCACAATTCTCAAATTCTATGAGTCTGATTTTTTTTTCTTCTTTTTGTATTGATGAAATGATTTAACCTCTTGGAAAAAAGATTGTAAGTTCACTTTTCTCCTCTATCAATCATTCATGGAAACAAATGACATAAAGAATATTCTCCATATCAGAGCTAAAAGTATTGTGACAACATGAAGCCAGCCCAGTGAGATAATTTCAGTGGTCTTGAAGTAAAGTGCATGAAAACACACATATGTCCGAGAGAAATCCTATTAGGGAAAAGAGGGCTCTATTTGTTTGAAGTATTAACAGTATTAACTATTAAGAAGTTGTTGGAATTTATAGAGGACAATTAATTGAAATGGTATTGGTAAAGGGAATCTCCTCCTACTGTGATGCTATTCTGAATAAGAGGATAATTCTAGGTCAAATTTTATTCCAGACTTAGACCAGATTTTGATTGATATTGTGGATGATTCACATTGGCCCCAAAACACATTCAATGAAATTCTAGAGAATTCCATATAGAAAGCTTGAAGTACTTACTTTGGGGCTTACCCAATCAGCATTTCCCAGATTCTAAGATCAGCTTCTTTTGTGGGGGTGTGGGTATGTGAAAGGAGAGAAAGGTTGGTAGTAATGGGATGTGGGCAAGGTGAAACACTGAAAATGAACAAGTCTATTAACAAGTAGAAGGTATCATATAATGCCTTTTGAGCACCAATATTCCATATTCCTATTATTATAAATTTAAAAATTCTCATTTCAAATTTTAAAAATTATATCAATGTAAAAGTTAAAATGTAAACGCCAAAGTTCTCCTTTCTTCCACTCCATTTTGGCATTTACAATCAGCTACACTTAGCATAGTAATGATTTCCTAAGGTCAACATGATGAAAAAAGTCAAAGCAGAATTAAATGGGATGCAAATCTGAAGCTTTGTCTTTCCTCAGATGCCTCTGAGAAAGTGAGGCTGACAGCTTTGCACAGTTCTGCCTTACTTAGATCCAATTCATTTGCCAGTCAAGACATCACTCTTGTGTTATCATTGGTCCTCTTAGAGAACAAAGGATAAACAACAAATATCTAAAATTATTATAAGGACTTCAATTACTAAGTCATGACTCTCAGCAAAATCTCCATTATGTAGTTATGTGTGTGTGTGTGTGTGTGTGTGTGTGTGTGAGAGAGAGAGAGAGAGAGAGAGAGAGAGAGAGAGAGAGAGAGAGAG